>PVIR01012395.1:0-44825 GCA_004026965.1 Petromus typicus
ACATAAAATTTGTTTCCTTACTTTTTTGTTACAATCTCAACATTTTCCCCCTTCACCCTATTTTACATTGAGCATTTTCTATTTCACAATATATAACATACAATTCTAGGACTCATTTACATCTTTATTTTCTCATACCAGAGAAAAGATGCAATATGTACCTATCTGTGCCCTATTTATTTCACTTATGAGGATATCCACAAGGTATGTCTATTTAAGTAGAAATGATTCAAACTTACCATTTTTTATGGCAGAGTAATACTCCATTCTGTAGAAGAACCACAGCTTTTTTATCCAGTCTCCAGTTGATGGACATTTGGGTTGTTTCCAAGATGTAGCAATCACAAATTGGGCTGTCTCAGTAATACTCTTAATGTTAATAGCTTCAAGTCCCAATTAAAAGACAGAGACTGGCAGAATGAATCAAAAAACAGAACCTAACAAACTTTTTCAATCAAGAAACTCATCTAATTAGAAAAGTTCTTGGACCAGATATTTAGCTCAGTGATTCTGGCTTTTGCCTTGCAAGTGCAAGATCCTGAGTTCAATCATGGTAACCACATACCACAATGCCAGGCGTGATAATTTCAGCACTGTAATCCCAGCCTGTAATTGCAGCCTCTAATCCCAGCACTTGGCAAGCAGGGGCAGGAGGATTGCTGTTGAGTTGGAGGTTTACCTGGGCTACTTAGGAAGCTCAGGCCCAGCCCGAGCTATAAAAAGTGAGATCCTGTCTCAAAAAAAAAAATCTTAATAGACTAAAAAATAGAAGGATGGAAAACATTTCATGCACCAAGACTTTGAAAAAAAGCAGGGATATCAAATTTAACACCAGACATGGTAAACTTCAAGTTAAAACTTACTAGAAGAGACAATGTCAATATATACTAGTTAAGAGTATAATCCATCAAGAAGAGATAACACTGATAAAAACTAACATACTCATACTAGAAAATCTTAACACCCAATTTTTGCAAAGAGCGATCAACTAACCAATGAAACCAATAAACTTCAAAGCTGAACTGTATCCTTCAATGTATGAATTAAATTTTAAATTTTTAAAATTAATTTTATTTTATCCCACAATGTATAGATACACAGAGTATTTCACTCTTCTATAATAACATAGTACACATTCTTTTCAAATGCATATGGTAGTTTTTCCAAAGTACATCACATACTACTTCACAAAGCCTGTATAAGTGCCTATAAAGGAACTGAAATTACTTCCTGCCTACTATCAGACCACTGTGCAATGAAAACGGAAAACAATGAGAGAAGAAACTGTAGATAAGGCAAAAGCTCCTGGAAAATTAACAAAATACTCCTAAAAAAACCAATGCATCACAGAAGAAATCAAAGACGAAATTTGAAAATTTCTGAAAGTGAATGACAATGACAGTTCAACTCACTGAAAACTTCTGGGGCATTACAAAAGCATTTCTAAAAGGAAAATTAATTGAAGTCACACACACACTGGCAAAACTGAGCAAATTCAAATAGACAACCTTATGAGAAATCTTAAGATACTTAAGAAACAACAAATCCGCCCCAAACTGAAAATAATGAAGGAAATTATAAAAATGCGAGTGGAAATCAATGAAATTGAGATTTTTAAAAAGTTAAAAAAAACCCCAGTACATTAAAGTGGTTGTTTGATAGAATAAATAAAATAATTTGGCTGCTAGCAGACTTGACAAGAAAAATAGAGAAAAATTCACATCAATGCATTTAGAAATATAAAACTTAAAATAAAAAGACTGTCAAATATGAAAGACAGTAACTATTTTGAAAATTATATTCCAAGAAATTAGCAAAATCTGAGAAAATGGACAAATTCCTAGACTTGTACAAACTATCAAAACTAACCCAAAAAGATATAAATATGCTTAACAATCCAGTAAAAAGCAGTGAAATTGACACAGTAACAAAGCACCTACCAAGTATAAAAAGTCCAGGATCTGATGAATTCACTACTAAATTCTAAAAAACCTTTAAGGATGTTATATCACAAATATTTCTCAAGTTCTTCAAATAAATGAAAGTGATGGAGTACTCCCAGATTCATTTATGGAAGCTAGTATCACCCTGATTCCCAAAACTGGTGAAAGACTCAACTCTAAAATAAAACTATAGAGCAATCTCTTCAATGAACATAGATGCAAAAATCCTCAACAAGATATTAGCAAAATACATCACATTATCACAGAGATCAAACATTATGATCAAGGAATTTTCATACCAGAGATGTAATGATGGTACAACATACATAAGTTAATAAATGGAATACATCATATAAAAGCAAGGTAGATAATCATATCAGTGGATGCAGAACAGGTTTTCAACAATTGCAACACCACTTCATGACTAAAAATCCTGAAGAAAATAGGCATAGGAGGATCATACTAATATGGTAAAATTATATATGACAGACTAATAGCCAGAATCACATAAAATGGGGAGAAACTAGAAGCATTTATCCTAAAATCAAGAACAAGACAACAACGTTCACTATAATGATACTTATTCAACATGGCTCTTGAAAAAATAACCAGAACAATTAGGCAAGAGAAAGAAATAAAAAGTATACATATAGCAAAAGAAGAATGAAATTATCATTATTTGCAACTGACATGTTACTCTAAATATAAGACTCAAAGAACCCCACCAAAACTTTAGAATAATCAATTTTATCAATGTGACAGTATGCAATGTCAATACACAAAAATCATTAGCATTTTTGTATAGCAATGATGAATGGGATGAGAATGCAATTATAATAATAATACTATTCACAGTAGCTTCATGAAAAATGAAATGCCTAGGAATTAACTTAACTAAAGAAGTGAAAGATCTCTACAAAGAAAAAAACTACACTGCTCTGAAGAAAATTGAAGAGGGCATCAGAAAATGCAAAGATGCAAAGATGTTTCCTGATTCTATATAGGCAGAATAAATACTTTCAAAGTGGCTATATGCCTAAAACTGTTATACAGATTCAATGCAATTCCAATCAAAATATCAACAGATCTTCAAAAGATCCAGTTCCACCTTCATATGAACCAGAAAAGGCCCAGAATAACAAAAATGATTCTGGGCAACAAAAGCAAAGCAGGAGTCCTTACAACACCTGACTTCAAGCTATGTTACACAGTAAGAATGATTAAAAATAGTATGGGACTGGAACAAAAAAGATATGCAGATCCACAGAGCAGAAGTGAGGGTACAGAAACTTCTCCTTACATATTTAGCTATTTGATCTTAATGACAAAGGGGCCAAAAGTATATTATATGTTGGAGGAAAGACAGCCTGTTCAATGAATGTACTGGGAAAACTGGTTATCTGAGTGCAGAAAACTGAACCTGGATCCTGATCTCTCACCATGTACTAAATTAAAATCATAATAGATCAAAGATCTAAACATTAAAATATAAAATATTTAACCTACTGAAGATAAAATAGGTAAGACATTCAAAGACATAAGTGCAGGAAAGGATTTTCTAATCAGAACCTCAATTATACAAGAAATAAGAAGAATTAACAAATGGGATTTTATCAGACTAAATATCTTCTGCACAGCAAAAGAATCAATCAATAGAGTGAAGAGAAAACCTATAGAATGGGAAAAATGTGCTAGCTACTCCTCCAACAGACGACTAATATCTAGAATATACAAAGAACTAAAAAAAAAAAATTAAGCCACCTAAAATTACAGATACAGTTAATTAATAGGCAAGATAAATGGACAGATTAGGAAATACAAACGGTCAACAAATAGATGAAAAAAATGCTCAACACTTCTGGCTATTACAGAAATGCAATGCTAAGATTCTATCTTACTTTAGAAAGAATGGTAATCAGTAAGAAATCTCATGATAACAAGTCCTGACAAGTCTGTGGTGAAAAAAGAACTAACTCTCCTTCACTGTTGGTAAGAATGTAAATTAATACACTCATCATGACTCAGTATGGAGATTTCTCAAAGAACTGAAATTAGAAATTCCATATGACTCAGTGATCCCCTTGATAAGCATCACCTCTAAAGTGTTTAAGACATCATACTATATCAATACATACATATGCATGTTTATAGCAGCACAATTCATAATAGCCAAGTCTTGGAAACAGCCTATGTATTCATCAACAGATGAATGGATAAAGAACATCTCCATAAATCCAAATCTATACTGTTAAAAAGAATGACAGATTTGAGGTATCTGTAGGAAAAAAAAATACACCTGGAAAATATGATACTGAATGAAATAAACCAGAAACACAAGCTTAAATATGGTATGGCATCTCCCATTGGAGTGAGGCAAAATACAAAGAGAATAATAAAGATCGTGTAGAAGGGGACTAGAAGATGGATCGATCTCTTGCATCTGGGAAATGGTCCAAGAGAAAAAGCGTGAGGGCTGAGGAAAAGGAGGGGGAATAAATAGAAAAAGGATTTGCCACGTACAAGACCCTAAATTAATGTAAACATGATATATATAACCTGAGCTAAGATTAATGATATCAACAAGAATGAAAAATGAGATAAGGGAACTGGAGGAGAGAGGAAGAGGGAGGGCAGGGGAAGGGATTTAAGAAGAAAGAAAAAAGGTGTGGTATGTACATGTAATTACTGCCCAAGACAACTGTAAATTGAATGAATTACAAATATGTACTGATAAAATATTAAAAATAAAAGAAAAATTTCTAAAATGAATCGAGCTGGTTCTTTGAAAAAACAAGCAATATAAGTAAACCATTAGCCAATCTTACTAAAAAAAAGACTCAATGCAATTAAAATGTAAAGAGGAAAATGACAATTGACATTACGGAAATTCAGATTTTTTAGTAACTACTTTAAAAGACCTGTAAGAAATTGATGTGTGTCGAGATAAATATGAATTTTCAAGAAGATCTAAAAACTTGGGCCGGGGATTTAGCTCAGTGGTTCTGGCGCCTGTCTTGCGAGCGTAAGGACCGGGGTTTGATCCCCAGTAACCACATACAATACTGGGCGTGGAGACTCACGCCCAGCAGCAACCAGTACCACATATCACAGTGCTGGGCTGGTGGCTCACGCCTGTAATCCCAGCACTCGGGAGGCAGAGGCAGGAGGATTGCTGTGATGTGAGTTGGAGGCTGAGCTCAGGGCCAGCCTGAATTACAAAGCAAGACCCTGTCTCAAACAAAACAAAACAAACAAACAAAAAAGAACACACCTCTAAATAGTCCAATAACAGTCAGTGAAATGGAAGCAGTAATGAAAAAACTTGTTAAGAAAATTTCAGGACCTGATTGATTCACCACTGAATTGTACTAGAACTTTGGGGAAGATTTAACAACAGTACTCCTTAAACTCGAATAAAATTGAAAGGGAAAGAATACTCCAGAAGTCACTCCTAGAAGCTAGCGTTACTGTGGTTCTAAAACCAGAAAAGAACTACAGGCCAATGACCTTAATGAAAATAGACATTGAAAGCCTCTATAAGACACTGACAACAATGCAACAATCATCATAAAGACTGGACATCTCTGGTGGGGATTTAGCTCAGTAGCACTGTACCTGCCTCACAAGTGCAAATCCTAATTTCAATTCCTAGTACTGACACCCCCCAAAGATCGTATATCATGACCAAGTAGGGTTCATTCCAGTGATGCAGTGGTGGCTTAACATTACACAAATCAATTAAGTGTAACATATTACATAAACAAAAGGAAGGACAAAAATTAGACAAACATCTCAGTAGACACAGAAAGATTTTTGACAACCTCCAAGTACATTTGTAACAAGAAAATAGATATAGAAGGACCTTATCTTAGTCTATAAAACCCATGACAAACTTACTTCTAACTTATTAAGGAGGGAATAACTGAAATCTTTCCCTGTAAAATCAAGACGAAGACAAGGACATCCAGTATTATCATTTTTTTCAATATAGTACTGGAAAAATTAGCCAGAGAAGTCAGGCAAGAGAAAGAATCAAAAGAGATACGTATAGAAAGAGAAGGTGCTGACTTGTCATTATTTCCAAATCATATGATTACTACATAAAAGACCCATAAAAAGTCCATCAAAGTCCTAGAACAACCAAATTTCAGGAGTATACGTACAAAATATACACACACAAATCAATAGTGTTCCTGTACACCTGGAATGAACTCACCAAGAAATTAAATACCATTAATTATAATATCAAAAAATATTAAATACTTTAACTAAGAAAAAGAAAAACCTCTACAATGAAAATTACAGTACTTGGGATAGGAGAACAAAGAGTCTGTAAGAAAATGGAATGATATCTCCTATTCCTTGATAGAAAAAGCAAACATTGTCATAATGGGCATACTTCAAAACTGACATACAGATTTAATACAAACTTAATTAAATTACCAATGGCATTCCTCACAGAATTAGAGATGACAGTCCTAAAATTCATATGGAACTAGTAGAGAACCAAAATAGCAGAAGCAATTCTGGGCAACAGAAGTAAAGTAGGAAGTATCACAATTACAGATTTCAAGTTATTTTATAAAGGTACAGTGTTAAAAATGGCATGGAATATCATGCACTGGTACAAAGTCTCAATGTCGATTATGATCAGAATGTATATATAAAATGTACCAATAAAACCGATTTTAAAAAGACAGCAAGGTTACAGGCACAAAATCAATCACAGAATATTTGAACAGGTTAGAGAATTCAGATACTCCAGGTATTCAGTCATTTTATATTTGACAAAAGGTTCAAACACAGAATCTAACCTTCTTTAACAAAAAACTCTGGGAAAACTGGCTATACGGATGTAGAAACTGAATCTAGACATCTCTCAAAATGTACTAAGGTAAAATAAAAGGACTGAAGAGTGAAATGTTAAAGCAGAAACAATTCACTAGAAGACAGGTAAAAATCTTGAGGACATAAAAATAGTCAAGGACTTGGGAAACAGAACCACACTTGCACTAAAGATAACATCAATATTCAACAATGGAGGCCAGGTGTGGTGGCTCACGCTTTTAATCCCAGCACTTAGGAAGCAAAACCAGGAAGATTGCTGTGAGTTCCAGGTGAGCCTCTAATGATAGTGAATGAAGAGCCAGACTAAACTACAAAACGAGACCTTGTGAAATAAATAGGTCACAGATAGGTAAATATCACATCTTTTCTCCAGTATGAGAAAATACAGATGTAAATGAGTTCTAGAATTGTATGTTATATATTGTGAAATAGAAAATACTCAAAGTGAAATAGGGTGAAGGGGGAAAAATAATGAGATTATAACAAAAAAGGAAAGAAATTTTATGTATATAGTGGGGTGGTAGGGTGGGTAGGGCTATGGGAAAAAAATGAGAATTAAGTTGTGTCTTCTACTGGTACAAATCCCCATTGTGGAGTGCAATCATGATGTGTATATGTAATGTACCAATAAAGATTTCAATTTAAAAAAAAAGAAAAAGAAACACAACAATGGAATTATATCAAATAAAAACACCTCTACACAAGAAACAACCAACAGTCAAGAGAAAACATATAGGATGGGAAAGAGTTTACGCCAACTACTTATTGAATGGAACTAATATCTAGAATATATACACTATCATATGAGAGAAAATGAGATCTTTGACTTTTTTAGTCCCATTAATTTTTCTCAACGTGATGGTCTACAAATGACATAATTTTACACATCTGAATGGCTGAACAATAGTCCATCGTGTATATACAGATCACATCTTCTTTATCCATCCATCCACTGCCAAGCACCTGGGCTGTTGTGAATTGTGCCCCAATAAGCATGAGTATCTCTATAGCTCGATGTCTTTAACTCTGTCAGGAATATACTGTGGAGTGGTACTGCTCCCACTGTTAGATTTTTGAGGATGCTGTATACTGGCTACACTAGTTTATATATACTATTCTACTAACAGTGTAGAAGTGTTATTTTCCGCGACATACTTCCTTCTCAAATTTACCGTATTTTGTATTCTTTTTTTTTTTTTGAGACAGAGTCTTGCTTTGTAGTTCAGGCTGGCCCTGAGCTCAGCCTCAAACTAACATCACAGCAAACCTCCTGCCTCTGCCTCCCGAGTGCTGGGATTACAGGCATGAGCCACCATGCCTGGCACTATGGTATGTGGTACTGATTGCTGCTAGGCATGAGTCTCCAAGGCCAGTATTGCTATGTGGTTACCAGGGATTGAACCCGGGGCCCTCAAGCTTGCAAGACAGGCACTAGAACCACTGAGCTAAATCTCCGGCCCTGATAGTTTGCATTCTTAATGATAAACCATTCTCAGTTCAATTTTGGTAGGTCATATATATGTATAAACATAATTATTTTTTACAGGTTTTCTACTTTATTGGAATATACATTTTCAAAATAGTTTCTAAAACTTTGTCATCTCTAATTTTTCAAAATTTGGGTCTTTTCTCTTTTTGATTAGTTTAATTTAGGGCTCTCAATCTTATTCATCTTTTCAAAGGTCCATTGGATTCATATAGTACTACAGTTAAACTGTTATGTCTCTTTTTTTAGAGGGGTCTGGATGACCTACTTATTAGTGAGAGTGAGATAATGAATTATTCACTATAATTACATAGTGTGACTTTTTAATATCCAAATTATTTTAAAAGAGCCTGATCTTTTAAGATGCCAATCAATTTTAAAACAAAAGGATGATTGGGCATGGGATTTAGCTCAGTGGTTCCGGTGCCTACCTTGCAAGTGCAAGGGCTAGGGTTCAATCCCCAGTAAACACACACAACAATGCCAGGTGTGGAGACTCATGCCCACCAGCAATCAGAACCACATACCATAGTACGAGACCCTGTCAAAAAAAAACAAAAAAAGGATGACTTTGCAAAGAGCAGTAAGCAAAGAATCTCAAGTCAATTGATGACAGACACACATACATTTTCTATGTCATAAGATTTTACAAAGGTAAATTGACTAAAGTCTTATTGATAGGCAGTCATGGAGAACAGGCTAGGAATCAAGTTATAGTCATGTTCACCCTTACCCACCTGTTTCAATATACTGCCCTGTTTTTACAGAAGCGCAAATGAGACATGAACATTTGAGAAACATGCAACTTTAAACATGTAATTGATGAGATCAATCTAGAATGTTAATCGAGGGGAAGTAATTGATTCAAGAATCTAAGGACATAAAACATGCTGCTTTTCTTGATTGCTCAGATTTTAGGCATTCTGAAGTTGAAGAAAACTGTAAAAAATTTTCCACGTTCCATTCAGTTTCATCTTTGGTTCACATTTTCTGGCCACCCATTAAATTCTGTAAGTGCTTGGAAAAGAAATCTTGAATAAAGTCTGAAGACCCGAGGTTGGCTGTCTAGAGATGTATTGAGCATTTTTCTCCTCCTTATTTATTTATTTTGCAATGGCACACTTTTCAAAGCTTATGCAATAATAGCCGTTAGAGAAGAAAGAAAAAAGACACAACAAAGGTCAGGTTTACTGCAGAACAAACCTGAGGAACCACCCCAGTTCTTAGATCAGACTATAAGGTCTTCTAGGGTTGTGAACATAAGGGGGGCTGTGAAAGAAAAAAGTAAAAATGGGACTTTTGAGAGCGTTCAGTGAAAAGGAATGTGGCTACCTGCCAAGAATAAGGTCTGAGAAAGTACAGGGAGTGGTAGTTGCTTGTCAAGAGCAGGGGTGAAGAATGACAGGAGTCAGAGGAGTTAGTCACTGGGATCATCAAACCAGGATTATACATCTTTAGCAAGTGTGAAAACACAGTGAATGGAAGAGGCCTAAAATGGCAGCAGTCAGATTTCTTTAATAGCCTTATACAAAATAAGTTAAATTCATGACTGTGGGAACCACGACAACTTACTTACTTGGATTTACAGATGTCTTCCCTGCCCTGTGGGATCAACTACTAGGATTATTGCAGACATCTGCCTCACCCTGTGAGATCTCAAACTACAAGGATTACTGCACTAAGATTATTAGCCTTGGGATTTACTGGGACTTACTGGGATGAAGGATGTCTGCCACCCCTATGTAGACTTCAACTACAGGGACAATTGTGGGACCACCCTGCTTTATGCATGCTGGGATTATGGACTGAAGGTTTGTTACCAAATAAGGTATAGGCGAGCTTGGGTAAAGGTATAGGCAAGCTTCTGGTGAGTTTGGGTAAAGGTATAGGCGAGCTTCTGCTCCCGTAGAAGCATCTGGCCTGCAGCTCCTGCTGCAGCATCTGGTCTTTGTTGCCACTGCTCAGAGTAGCAAGAGTCGAGCCTGGGCTCAGCCTTTTTTCTCAAGGTTCTGACTTTGTTGTTTGTTGGTTATTAATCCTTTAACTGTGGAAGTATTAGGGAATTGGAGTTCACCATGAGGGTTCTGGCTAAGTTATCTTCCCTGCACTACCAGAATGATTATATGTACTAGAACAAAAACATATCAGACGTGAGGTGTATATATGTGTACTAGAAAATTTACAAATGCCAAGTATGTTGTCACCGAAGTGCTGTAGTATTTCCAAAGTCAACATAAGTAACCAGGTTACATGCAGAGTTAGATAAACTCTGGACCTAACACCCAAGATCAAGGGCATTTACTGATAAGAGGAGACCTTGATCGATATTTATCAAGGTCTCTTTTTATTTTAAGCCACTACGGCTGTTTGGGAACATCAGCATCAGACTAAAGGGGAACTTTGATCCTTTGTATATTTTACTTTTTTTTTTTTTTGCTTATGTTGAGGTAATTTTTTATTCTTAGGCTTGTAAAAATTAGTCAAATGGCACTTAAAAAAATCTGATCCTACTGAATGAGTAACTCTTATCCTAAATTTTTCTGCTGAAATTGCCTCAAATACTAAATTTATTATTAGAGACAGAAAAAGATTAAGTAACTTTATTTAAGACATGATGTGGAGCCCAGACACGTGTATGCCTCGGAGAGTGGCATGGAGAAAGGTGGACAAAGGAAAATCCCTAGGATGGCAGTTGAAAAGCCATGTGTAAAAAAGAGAAAACCAGAATTCTTTTTATCCCCTTCCTCTGTAGTATTCTCTTGTTAAAGTTAAATGCTATTAAAAGGTCTTCAAATGCAAAGGATACACATGAGGGATAGTGTGATGATCATTTATCAGTCAAATGAGTTTAAAAGGCAAGAATGCTATTGAAAATGAAATCTGCTGGGAATGCAGAAGAATGTTGGAAATGTTTGACTTTCACATGACATGAAATGTAATTTAGAGTCAATTCCGACTAGAAATAGTAGAAACGGAAATCACTGCTACTCCTGGCAGAAATATCTATGGTCTATGTCTCTATCTCTGTTGGGAATACATAAATATCTCTACATAACTTTTTACTTTTCTCAGCCTTAGAAGACATTACTGGCCTCCATTTCATTATACAAATGAATAACCAGAGAATGAGTAGCTTTTCAGCTTTTCCACTAACAGGAATGAGTGGAAAACTAGGAATGAATAGATTAGTCTGGTTCCAGAGCAGTGTTTATTAAAGGTATAAACTTTAAGTTATACAATGAATAAGCTCTGGGGATCTCATGTATAACATACTAGCTATTGTATATTTGAAATATGCTAAAACAGTAGATCTCAAGTGTTTTCATCACAAAATGTCTCTTAAGGTAGTAGATATGTTAATTACCTTAATCATCTTAATCATTTCAAGTTATATGTGTGAGAACATCACATTGTATACTTTAAATATATATAATTTTTTTGTCAGTCATACCTTTGTAAAGCCAGAGAGAAAAAAGAACATGGTCCTTCAGGTCTTAGTTCTGCTTCTCCTTCACAAAATTAAGCACTGGTAACAACATGGCTGAAGATGTTGTGATAGGTTTAATAGTAGACAAATACAGAGCAATAAGTAAAACCAGGGAAAATACAACTAGTTTCCCTTTAAGTTGTTTTTCTAGTAAGAGAATTTGAGAATTAACACTGAAAATATTTTCAATCTGGTAAAATCTATGGAATAATTTTATTTATTCATTAATAAAGTCAATGAAAATTTGCAAAATCAGTACAATTTCCCCAAGCTTAATGCTTAATAGCTTTAAAACAGACTAACAATATGTTAGGGTCTTAAGTGCACAGCCCTACTCAACAAATGCAGTATCAAGAATTCTTTAGTTATTTAAAAAATATCCAGTAGGATATTTAATAATGTGGATAAAATTTATAAGTTTGAAAATATTTATAATAGAATTTGAGTTTAAATATTTTTTAAAGTTTACCATTTATACTCAAATTTTAATGTCTAATATTCCTCACTAAAAGTGAGCAGGGTTTCTTGAAGAAATGGCTATTTCTAGGCTTGTGACAGGAACACAAGATAAACCCAGGGTTTTCCATATTGATAACAGAAGAAGAGTATTCAAATCTCCTGATCCTGGAGGTGAGTAAATTGAAACTTGCAAAATTGGTTGTGAGAGTTACTTTTGGTTATTAACTTGATTGGATACATGCCTAGAAAATTAGTAAAGCACACTTCAAAAGTGTATCTGTGAGGATGTTTCTACAGCTGACTTGCATGTGGGCTAAGGAAGTGACCTACCCTGAAGGTAGGTGACACTATCCATTTATTAAGCTGGAAGCCCAAGTACAACAAAAGCAGAAAGACAAATCCCTCTCCACCCCCTTGTCTGTCTCTCTAGCTTGCTCTCTCTTTCTTCCCCATTTTAGTTCCCCTAGTTTGGGTCCTCTGTACAGCCCTAATACACTGGTGCTAGAGGCACAGTGAAGAATATAGTACTTCTAATTCTAGGCCAGCTCTCTTCATTTTCATGATGCAATCCCACCACAAACATGTGTTAACAAAACTGGCGATTGTAAGGTTGTATCATCAATTTTGAAAAAAGGAAAAGTAAATATCAAAGTAGAATTTACTATCACAAGAACTGGTGACTGCACAGGTTAAAAAAAAAAAAGAAATGAAATCTGTGAAGTCAGAACTTGGTCAAAGAAAATAAAAGGTGAGAATATCAAATGGATTAAAAAACGGGAAATGAGTTAAAGGCTCAACTTTATGACAGTCCATTTCAATGGAGAATGTATTACTGAGAGAGTTTAAGAGCTCAGTGAGGTGTTTACAGTGCTTTCCAAGGAGAATAATCAGTCAAACAGTTCAAACAAGTGATGAGTATGTGGAAATGCTTAACACACAATATTATGCTGTAAAGAATCCAAGGCCTGTCACACTGATGCTGTCAATATTTTTAAAATCGGCATTACATTTCAGAATGTTAATCCTATTTAACCAACTAGTCCTTATGTATACTGCAAGTTACAAAAAGGATCACTGAATGATAATGACTGTATGGCTCATTCCTAGTTCTTATTTTAATAGGTAACTCAGATCATTTCTACTTATTAAAGAAGCTAAGGAAAAAGACACTGTTGAAACTTGTTCCTGGTATCTATACACCCTCTGGTGGAGAGAAGAATAATGAACCATACTCCCACACCCTGATATAAACATGTCAAATGTAATAACTACAAGATTATGTTTTACTGTTAGCAAAATCTTAACAGGGACTGTGTTTAACGGGGCCCAAGGGTCCTAGTATTTACTGCACTGTTAACACACACACACACACACACACACACACACACACACACACACACACACACACACACACACACACACGTTTTGTACTTGGTTGATGTAGCTACGGTTCTATACAAATGTATTGGATAAAGACAGTTTTTCTGTTGCTTTAGTTAACACACACACATACATACATGTTTTGTACTTGGTTGACATAGCTAAGGTTCTACACAATGTATTGGATGAAAATAGTTTTTCTGTTGCTTCATCTTTCATTACTGCACAAGTCATTATGTGAAAGATGTGAAAATGTAATAATATCATTTTTCATATATCTGACTGCTGCATAGAAATGGTATCTGAGGTAGCAAAGTGTTTTCTGGCTTACAGTCTACTAAGCACACAAGATTCCTGCACTAGAGCAATGTAAGGAATTTAAGATTTATATCTGCAATTTAAAAAGATATCATATTCTTAAATAATTGTTACAGAGCCTTTCAGATATTTTCCCTGCCACATCATTCTTGAGGCAATAAAGCTGCTAGGATATGCTGGCAAAAACAAAGCTACAATAGCAAACATGAAGAAAAATGTAACAAAATATTGACATGCATTGGAACACTTCTCACAGGAGTTGAACAGAACCCAAATTACTGAAATCTCATAAATCAACATTATACTTGAGGGTATTTTGGCTAGAGAATCCAAATTTAACCATTATCT
Source organism: Petromus typicus (assembly GCA_004026965.1). NCBI lineage: Eukaryota > Metazoa > Chordata > Mammalia > Rodentia > Petromuridae > Petromus > Petromus typicus. The sequence goes on from PVIR01012395.1 coordinate 14,270, forward strand.
GCTAGAAAACAACTTAATCCTTAGGGTAATCTATAAAATGAGTATCCCCTTATTTCTGCTTATACATTGCAGATTGCTATTAATAAGGAAAAGGTTAATGTTGAGGCTCATTAGCATTAACTATGGCAGTTTTACCTGCTGGGTCCATTAATTAGAGGAGTCTGGCAGGCCACAGGATTCTCTCTCCCTTTTCTCAAAGGTGATTGTAGGGGCTGGGGATGTAGCTCCAGAAAACTGACTGCCTAGCACACAGGAGATCCTAGCTTCAGTCCCCTGTAGAAGTGAGTCACAGAAATCAGAATTCCTCAAGACATGTCATATAAACTAGAAGCCTCTTCCCTAAAGCAAGCTTCAAACTCTGGACAAGCCCCTCTCCCTACTTCTTGGAGTAGTCTCATACTATTGTTATCCTGCCTCATGTTTAGGAGGAAGGAGTGCTAAACCGAGGCCAAGGAAAATCTGAACACAGACTTTGCTGGGATTCCCTGTTATCAGTAGATCAGACCTGTTTGCCCATTTGTATTTCTACATTCTTCTATTCCTTATAGAACTTAAATATAAACAGTTTTCTTTGGGTCACAGATCCTGTGTTATGTAAAACTCTGTTTTCAATTGTTAACCCATCTGTGTCATGGGTGAAGTACTTCATATTTATTTGTCATGTAAATCTTTACAAGTCTTTTAACATTTTCTCCAATAAAATAATAAGAAATATTATTGATTACTTTTGTCTTCCAGGGTTCTTGTGAAGACTATATGAAATAATGTATGGAGGGAAAAGCTTAAGTGATGTCGTAATGGAGGTAGTGTTTATGTTTGCAAAGGATTTGAAGATGGTGTTTACAGATATACCTCCATTTACAAATTACGTGACCCCCAAATTTGATGCTAAATTGATTTTTGTAACTAAAACATTCCCAAGACTCTTAAAGTACTCTACGGAGAATTCAATTAACAAATATTCTATAGAGTAGAAATGACATTAATGTGTGTAATTTTACATGTGAAGATGTTCTTGACAAAACATTTATCTGTGACATATAGCTATTACAGAGAGCGACAGTCAGAGACAGAACATGAATGAGACTGAATGAACATGGGAATGAACCCAAAAAGAAAAAGACAGGAGATACAAGAATGAAAGTTAAAGTTTACATGTTTGTTGAAAACTTTAACTACAAAAACTACCTCTCCTGTATAGTAAGAATTTTTTTTAGTAATTTTGGCATATCCACTGTAAGTTTTATAATAGGAAGAAGGATAAGGAAATGAACATGCTTCTGCATATACTTAAATGCAATTATCTAAGTAAAAGCTTTGGAGAAACATAAAAGTAAAATTAGCATGAAATAAAAACTCAAGTCATGCATTTAAACACTTTAAGAGATGTAAACATCTTTACTATTTTCACTTACAAACTAGATCCTCTTAATTTAAAAATGAATTTAAAGAAGGAAAATAAGCACTTTGCGAAAATAAGCACTTTCCAATGGCTGTTTGCGTCTGAGGCCAGATCACTAATGTGTATCATGTACCCGTTGCACTGCAGACATCATCTGTGGCCTCATCAGGCCCCTTTGACATTTTCATTGTATCAAAAGCAAAAGGATTGAAACAACAGAAAGGGATTAAGATACCTGTAGATTTTTATGTTAAAAGTACTTTCTTATTTCATATAGAAAAGCCCTGATCTGTGATAAATATAAGCTTCAATGCCATTTTAATGTCAAATAAATTAAGATTTATACTTATATAAGGTTAAAAAAAATGAAACTGAGTAGTGGTCTAGCATTATAACATACGTGAAAAAGAACTCTTAAGAGTATTCTTTGATCAAAATGACAAATTTTATGACATCATTTTAAAAAAATAATTCCAAGAACACAGAGACTCATGCATGTTTGCAGACCTTCTTATCTGTTTATCGAGGTTATTTGGATACTGGTGGCTACAGTTCTGCCGCTTCTGCTTGCGTGGAAGATTGCATAATGGAGCTAATTTAGAAAACAAGAACAATATATAACGAAAGTGAGAATTTTCTTTGTAAATTCAGCCAAAGTCAACAGCTCTCAGAGTTCATTTTAGAAACATCAGCCACATGATTATTATTTTTGGTATCATTTGATTTTCTGTAGCTTTTCAATTAGAAATTGATATATGTTTCAGCATATTCAATTTACCATTATTAAATTTAATTAGCTCCTTTCATATTCTTGAGATGTATTTTACTTTAAAATAGAACTTCAGTGTCATTCATGCTTCCATATTAACTACTACTGAGTGATTCCTACATTTTGGAAAAATTTTGTTTTAGGTTCTAGGAGTACTGCATTAGGTAGAATAAAGTCTCTCCTCTCCTGAAAATCACTTTTGGAGAGTTCTGGGGAAAAAAAAGAAGCAATGTTAGCAGATGAGAGCCAAAGTTAAACAAAGTGACAAGAAAAATTAAAAGTAATTGCTGTTGTTATGGTAAATAAAGTGACTGAGAAAGACAAGAGATGACTTTAGAAGAGCTTATTAAAGGAAGCTTCTCAGAAGAAATCATACTAAGCTGCAGTGACTCTCCTGAACCTTACTGACTGGCATTTGCCGTAACATATTGCCTGCATATAAACTGTGCTCTTGATAGATGACAAATCCACAGTTCTCTCCAAGGTATGTACCCCGTGTTGGAAGTGAATTATACATTTAGTGCTTAATATGAAACAATATAAAGTAAGATTAGTTTCAGTTGCCACAGAACACCTGCATACAATATTTCAAACACTAACATCTACTCACATTATATTCTGAAGAGGGGGGAATATTTTCCTCCCTCACTTTCTGGGGAGGGGACCCCTAACATCAGTATTTTATGAATACATATATAAAGCATGACATTTACATGCAACTTTACTATAATAAAAAATGATCACCTCATCCCACAGAATATTAACCCTCATATCAATGGATAGAAAAGGAGAAGATCTGCCTTTACTGTACCACTTTCTATATTCAAAAGTCTAGACCAAATTGTCCAGTCGAGGCTACTTAGGAGAAGGGCTTCCATTTGTTCTCAATTCAGTCCATGACTTTACTTTCAAGTAAAGTACTTTTGATGTATGAATACCTGAATATTTTAACTTTTTAATTCACAGATTTTCGCAGAAAACCAAAAGTTATCGTTTCATCAGGATGAAAATGACACAGACTAAGTTAACATCCGAAGAAAGAAGTCTTTACCATAAAGATAAATGAGAAATAAAATGGGAAAGTTGTTAAGTATGGAAACAAGGAGGGAACTTTGATAAATATTTTCTTAAAAGTACACTGAGGACAAAAATGGCAGAGAGGTGAGTAGCAACTCAAGCTCTCTGATATCCAGACTCTGGAAAGCAACTCACATAAGGAGGAAAGAAAAGAACCTACAGAACACAATGAGGACTGGAAACCATCTGCACTTTCTCCCCAACTCCTGCCTTGTGGCTCTTGGCTTGAGTAATATTGGGGATTCCAGGGGGGGCTCAGGGAAAAAAGTAGAACGGACTAAAGCAGCAAGTCCTGTCTGTGACCTGCAGGGAGAGTGTGGGACTCTGCTCTGTGAGCCCTCCTATAGCCAGCAGCTGATGAGTGCCTCTAGTACAAGCATTCACCATATTCCTGGACAGAGCACAGGAACCATTTACTGCCTGTTTAAACCTGGGACCCAGAGCACCTCCATAGCTCTGCTCCCAGGCTCCCAGTGTTAAATCTCCAGGGTGAGAGACAGCCTGGGTCAGGGAGAAGCCTAGACACCCCCTCAGGGTTCTGTGCTAAAGGTCACAGGACTATTGCAGGCAGAGGCCGACCCAGGCTGAGACACTCTGGATTTGAAAGTCACAGCATTGGCACCCTACTCTCTGCTAATGCCTGCTCCCTATGTGAATCCAGGGTCTTGACTTGGACCCCACCCCAAGAAGGTAGATCCTGGAAGAAAATTACACTCAAAATGACAGAGAAAATTTCCCTCCCTTTTTCTTTTTACTATGTGTGTGGTTATTTTTTCTTTTTCTTTTTCACTAGTTTACTGAGGTTTGGGACATTTTCCCTTCTCTCCTTTTCTTGTTTCATTTGTTTTTCTATCTCATTCATTATATCATTTATTTTTGACCTCACTTCTAATTTTCTTTAATATTTTATTTTTACTCTTCATATAATTTCTTTGCCTCATTTTGTCATCTACTTCTTGTCAGTTTTTTGTTACCTTTACCAAATTGTATAAACTTCCCTCTATCTCCCAATAGGATCTTTTGTGTCACTTTTCTCTTATATAGTTCAAGGTTTCAAATTTCTCTTATTGAATTCCCTTGTTCCCCATCACCTGTATCTTTAATAGTATAACTATAAAGCTTTATTGGTCTCAGGTAGTTAATTCTACAAAATTACTGCTGAGTTATTTCCCACCACTGTAGAAATGTAGCTGATTTATTTATTAGCAGTGGGGTCAATATGTGGGATGTAATGATGTTTACACTCTAATTGTGGATTTCTTCTTGATGGTTAAATGTGGTAGATAATTGATTCTTATGGAATGTTACTATACAATTTGTTTTGAATGATACTACTGTAGCTTATGTGCTTGATATTACGAGGTTCACATAATTGTTGCTATTAAAAGGCTATTTCCAAGAGCCAACAACTAGGTTACATTTATGACATAACAGTCCTAGGGTACATTTCCAGAGAACTTAGTGCTGGGCCAATCTGATTGGGTCCTTTCTCACCAAGATGGTCAGATCTTGGGACAGGGCAAAGGACCACAGTTCACCACAACCAAAGTATAGCACTTAAAAATGACTAATCAGATCTCTATACAAACAACAAAAGCTTTGTCACCGTAAGTGTCCACAAACTTCAGCACAAAACAAACAGATACACACAACAGAAACATGAGGAGACAAGGCAATAACCTGTCCCCAAAACTCCGAACTCCTCCCAAGCCAATCCAGGTGATACTGATGGGGAGAGTAGCATAAGCCACATCACTGAATTACTTGAAAGGACAACTGAAGAAGTTAGAAAACCAATAAAAGAGGTACTCAGCCGGGGTCACAGAAAATATAACTAAACAAGTAATAGAAGTAATAACCAAAATGACCTAGGACCTTTCAGAAGACACCTATAAAAAATGAATTGACCAGATAACGAAGACTTAGGAGTCCAGGAAGAGATTTCATTGTGAATCCAGAAGATTAAAAGTAATACTGAAAGTCTGGGCAGCAGAAGTGATCAATGTGAGGACAGAATTTCAAAACTATGAGACAACGATACCTTGAAAGACTACTCAAAATTACCTTATAAAAAGAAGAACACAGAAAATGAATCAAATAGCTGCTAAATAACACAAACCTTATTCTAAGGGTAAGTAAAATAAGTGAAAATCAGAAGACACCACAAATGGCATAAGAAAACCTGTTTACAAAAATGATAACAGAAAATTTCCTAAATATTAGGAAATATACAGGTAAGTAAGGCATATAGAACTCCAAACAGTCACAACCACAAGAGAACCTCTCCATGCTGCATAATATATAATAAAGTAAAGTACCAGAAGTCCTTCATACACAAAATCTTAAAAGCTATTAGAGAAAAGTAATGAATCGCATATCAAGTTAAACTCATTAGAATTACAGTACACTTCTCAGTAGAAATTTTTAAGTCAAGTAAGAATTGGAGTGAAGTGTTTTCGGCATAAAAGATAATAACTTTTAATACCAACTTATGTATCCTGCAAAACATCCCTTTAAAGCAGATGGAAAATAAGGTATTTCCATGTCAAAGAGGTACCTGAAGAAATTAATGAACACTAAACCAGCATTACAAAAAAGTTCTTAAGGACACTGCTTCTTTTTAAAGAAACAATTAAACCAGGGATTTAGCTCAGTTGTTCCAGTGCCTGCCTTCCAAGCGCAGTGTACCTAGTTCTATCCCTGGTAACCACATACAACAATACCAAGTGTGGAGACTCACACCCACCAGCAATCAGAACCACATACTATAGTGCCAGGCGTGGTGGCTCACACCTGTAATCCCAGCACTAGAGAGGCAGAGGCAGGAGGATTGCTGAATTTGAGCCTGAGTTCAGGAGCAGCCTGAATTACAAAGTGAGACCCTGTCTCTAAAGAAAAAAAAAAAAGAAAGAAAAAAAGAAACAATGAATGCCAATAAGTGAAAAAAAATGAATACCGCTGCAGGATAAGCTGCTAAACAAAAGGAAAAACAATAAGAAATCAGCAACAGGAAAATAATGTAATGATAGTAATAAAATCAGTATCTTTCTGTAACAACTTCAATGTAAACGGTCTCAGCTCTCCAAAAGATTCAGATTGCCAGAATGGATCAAGAAATGAAACCCATTAAAATATCATACACTACAAACACTTTTAATTCCAATGTAAATTCACAGATTAAAAATCAAAGGAAACATTATTAATAATCATGGAAAACAATATTTCATGCAACAGAAACCTAGGAAAGAAAGCAAGAATAGCTATCCTAATTTCAAGCCAAAACTGATCAGAAGAGAAAAATAAGGGGTTAATGGAACAATTCAATAGGAGGAGATAATAATTACAGACATTTATGTACCAACAGGCTGCACTTGACTTCATTAAACAAACACTATTAGAGAAGAAAAATCAGACAGAACACCAAAAAAACCCTGTAATGTGGGACTCAACACTCCACTGTTACAAAGAGAACAACTAGACAATGATTCAAGTTGAACTGAACCTTGAATCAACCAATGGTACCAGAATTATACTTTCTTCTCAGCAGCACAAGAGACTTTCTCCAAAACAGGTCACATACTAGTCAATAAGCATACTTAGGTAAATGCAAATAAAATCACCCCATGCTCACTATCAGATCATAGTGTAATAAAAGTAGAAATCAATAGCAAAAGAAAACACAGACTATGCAAATACATGGAAATTAAGCAATACTCTTTTGAATAATCAATGTGTCTCAGAAGAAATTAAGGAAGTAATTAGAGAGCTTCTAGAATCAAAGAGTAATGCCAATGCAACATAAAAGAACTTCTGGGGCATATGAAAACAGTCCTAGGAGGGAAGTTTATTGTGGTGAATCACCACAGCAGAAAAGCAGAGTGAGTTCAAATACACAATCTAATGATGCACCGTAAGGACCTAAAAAACCAAGAACAGTCCAAATTCAAAGTCAGCCTGAGAAAGGAAACTGTATTAGAGTAGAAATAAATGAAATTGAGATTAAAAAACAGTATCAAGAATCAAAGAAGTGGCTCTTTGAAAAAATAAACAAAACAAACTTACCCAACTTAAGGAAAGAAAAGGTCCATATCCATGCAATTAAAAATGAAAAAGGCAAAAATCACAACACATTCTGAAGAAACTCCTGGCAACTTCAAGAATCTGTACTCAAACCAAAAAATTCAGAAGAAACAGATTTCTAGGCACATATGAATGACCAAAGGTGAATCAAGATATAAAAATCTTGAATAATCCCCAATCAATCAATGAAATTGAAGAAGTAATAAACAAAAATTCCAACTAAGAAAAGCTCAGGTCCTGACAGGTTCACTGCTAAATTTTAAAACAATTTTAAAGATATATGCTGAAACTCTTCAAACTTTAAGGAAGCCCAAAGAGAGGCAATACTCCCAAAGTCATTCCTGGAAGTAAGCACTATTCTAATTCCAAAACCAGAAAAGGACTCAATTATAAAAGAGAACAATAGGCTGATCTCTTTAACACAGATACAGAAAAACCGCATTAAGATACTGACAAATAGAATGCAGTAAGTCATCAATGAGATCATATACCATGACCAAGATGCAATGATGGTTCAACATATGCGAATCAATAGATGCAATACACCATATAAAGAGAAGTAAGGATAAAAAAGTCATATGAGCATCTCAACAGATGCAGAAAAAAGCATTTGATAAAATCCAATATCCATTTCTGATAAAAACCCTGAGGAAAATAGGTATCAGAGATCTTTATCTCAATTTGTTAAAAGTCATCCTCAACAAACCAATACTCACTATCATATTAAATAAGAAAGAAGCAGGGTTGGGGATTTAGCTCAGTGGTTCTGGCATCTGCCTGGCAAACGCAAGGTCATGAGTTCAATTCCCAGTATTCACATACCACAATGTTGGGCGTGGTGGCTCCCACCTGTAATCCCTGCACTTGAGAGGCAGAGGCAGGAGGACTGCTGTAAGTTCGAGGCTGGCCTGGGTTACATAGTAAATTTGAGGCCAGTTTGAACCACAAAGTGAGATCCTGTCTCAAAAAAAGAAAAAAAGCATCTCCTCTGAAATCAGGAACAAGGCAAGTATCCACTATTAGCACTCCTGTTCAATGCAGTTCTAGCTACAGCAATCAGACAAGAGAAAGAAATAAAATGAATCTGGATAGGAAAGGAAAAGTTAACTTGTTCCTTGTAGATGACAATAACTTCAATAAAGACCTCTATACTCCACCAGAAGACTTCTAGAATAACCAAATTCAGTAGTGTAGTAGGATACAAAGTGCACACTCAAAAATTAATAGCTTTACACATCAATAATAGTCACTCAGGAGGTCAGGGAAGCAATACCTTTCACAATAATATCAAGTAAGGTGAAATATTTAAGAATCCTTTGGGGCCGGGGATATAGCTCAGTGGTTCTGGCGCCTGTCTTGCAAGCCCAAGGACCCGGGTTCGATCCCCGGTAACCACATACCTACACTGGGCGTGGAGACTGAAGCCCAGCAGCAACCAGTACCACATACCACAGTGCCGGGCGTGGTGGCTCACGCCTGTAATCCCAGCACTCGGGAGGCAGAGGCAGGAGGATTGCTGTGATGTGAGTTTGAGGTTGAGTTCAGGGCCAGCCTGAACCACAAAGCGAGACCCTGTCTCAAAAAGCCTTTAAAAAAAAAAACAAAAAGAATCCATCCAACCATGGAAGTGAAAGACCTCTATAATGAATAGTACAGTACTCTGAAAAAAGCACTTGTAGAGGACAGAAGAACATAGAAAGATATCCTCTGTTTCTGGACAGGCAGAAACAATACAGTCAAAATGGTCATACTTCTAAAACTGTTAAGATTTAACACAGTCCCTATGAAAATACCAATAGTACCCTTCACAGAATAGAAAACAATCCCAAAGTTTACACGGAATAAGAGACCTGGAACAGCAAAAGCAATTCTGAGTAACAAAGGAAAGGCAGGAGGCATCACAATCCTGGTCTTCAAGTGATACTACACAGCTACTGTGTACTGATAAGAAAAAAACAAAAGAAGACAACAATAAAAAAAACCAGATTTACAGATGAGTGGAATAGAAAAGAAGATCCAGAAACAACTTCAGGCACAATCAGCTAATTTGTCTTTGACAAAGGGGCTAAAGACTTTCACTGGAGGAAAGATAGATTCTTTAATAAATGATACTAGGAAAACTGGCTTCCCACCTGCTGAAGACTGAACAAAGACCTCTCTTTCTCATCATGCACTAAACTAGCAAAGTAGACCAAAGATCTAAACATCAAAGCAGAACTACTGAATCTGTTATAAGTCAGGTAAAACTCTTAAAATCAGAGGCACAGGCAAAGACTGAATAGAACTCTGGTAACAGCAGACAGAATACCAAGAATCAACACAGGATCACATCACATTTAAAAGCTTCCAAAGAACAAATCACTAAGAGAATGAAGAAACAATTTACAGAATGGGACAAAATTTTTGCCAGCTACTCCTGACAAAGTACTCATATCTAGAATATATAAATAACTTCAAAAATAAAATCTCCCCAAATTTGAAGACCCAATAAAAAAAGCCTTCTGAAAGGATAAGCAAATGCAAAGGGCCACCTAAATACATGAAGAAACGTTCAACTTTGCTAGCCACTTGGAAAATGCAAATTAAAACAACAGTGAGATTTATACTTGACTCCAGAGAAAATGCCTATTTTGAAGAAATAAAATAATAACAAATGCCGGAAAGCCTAAGGGCGGGGGATCCTTCTTTCCTTATTAGTGAGAACATAAAGTGGTACAACCACTGGAAATCAGTTCTCAACCAAAACAGAAATTCTGATCTGGATGTCATGACACACACTTGTAATCCTAGCCTCTGAGGGGCTGAGGTAGGATCACCAAGAATTGCAAGCAGTGAATTGCAAGCCTCATAGAGTTCAAGGCTAGCCTGGACTATACACTGAGACCCTATCTCAACAAAACAAATGAAAAGAGACTCCATTTGATCTATGTATCTCCTTTCTAGCTACATTCCCAATAAAGACATCATATTATAGTGGCATACTCCTGTGCATAGCAGCACAATTCATAAAAGTCTAATCTTAGGAACAGTTTAACTGTCCATCAATAAATGAGTAGATAAGGAAAATGTGGTATTATACAGACTGAGCACTATTATACCACAGAGATAAACCTTGAAATCTGTTAGAAAAAGTTGCATCTTGAGAATATGATGCTAAGTAAACCAGACACACAAGCTTAAATATCACACTATTTCTCTTCTATGACAATCTCAATAAATAACATACAGAATTAAAGTTAGACAACAGGAAATAGTAAGATGGATCACTGGCATATGGGATGGTAACATACAAATGGAGGGAGGGGAAAGAAGGGGAGATGAGACTTTAAAAGGGGGATGATGAAGTGCTCTATACACGCACCAAATTCCCAAGAGGAAAATGATCATCATATACTAGTCATGTATAAAAAATTATATATACAGTGAATGCGCACATACCCACACACAGATGAAAAGGGGTTCAACAGATGCAGGGAGAGGAAGAGGTGGCAGGAGAGGGGGGTTAAAAAAAAGAAAGTCATCTGCATGTATCAACAACCCACAAAGAATGTAATTACTGTATATTACAAACATGTACACTGAAAGGTATGTTATGCAGATAAGGAAAACGCAAGGTCACACAAAGCTTAATTATCACATAGTTTTATAAATAATTTTAAAAGCAAAATAAACAGGGAGACAGAGTCTATGGAGATGGAAAAGGTAAAAAGGATCAAGATGTGACGTATTTGTACTAATTTCTCATGATGAATGTCTTTATTATGTATCACAAACATATAGTAATAAAAAAACAGGAAGCAGAGAGAAAAGTAAGAACAATGGGTATGTTCAAAGAGAGGGGTAATTCTGTTGAGGGAGATTAATACCAATGTCTTTTACTTTAATAAATTATCTACCAAAAATAAGGTATGAAATAAAAGACACAGAGTACTCATTCTGATACTTTTCTGTTTCCCAGGGTAAAGTGGGAAAAGTCACTGTTTTCAAGTCGTCACTAGCCTTAGGCTGTTTCTCACAGTATTGCCAAGACAATGCAAACTGAAGGAGTCACAAAGACAGGAAAGAACTCATGATAAAAGGAAGCACTTACTCCATACCTCGATCTCTTGGCTCTCTTCTGATGTTAATTTAATGACACACATATTTAACACAAGAACAAACTAGCAGAAAAAGCACTGCATTCTAAGTGTGGCACCTTTAAATTCATCCAGTGAAGTCTGTCTGCCACCCAGTGACGTACCAACAGAAATTACAGAAAACGTCACTCATGTTGAAATGATCTGTTTGTGTGGGGCTTTTAAAAATTTTTTTATTTTTTATTTTGAGACAGGGTCTTGCTTTGTAGTTCAGGCTGGCCCTGAGCTCAGCCTCAAACTCACATCACAGCAATCCTCCTGCCTCTGCCTCCCGAGTGCTGGGATTATAGGCATGAGCCACCACACCCGGCACTGTGGTATGTGGTACTGATAGCTGCTGGGGTGAGTCTCCATGCCCAGTATTTATGTGGTTTCTGGCGGATCAAACCTGGGCCCTTGTGCTTGCAAGACAGGCACCGAAACCACTGAGCCAAATCTCCGTCCTTGAAACGATCTTTTTAACCATGCTACTAGAACCATATATCAAAGACATTCTGAGAAACATTTTCAATGAGTATCAATGACAACATACTTTATTGGTAACCAGACACTCCAAAGTTTTGGATCACACATCATGCAAAACGACTGTCTTCATACAGTTATCTAACCTCCTGTTTTTATGATCTTTTGAGATGATTAATTTTAAAAGTTACAGAGACTACAGTAGTAAAAATTCAGAAAAATGACTTTCAGCAAAGCAAAATACTATGTAACATACATGAACATACTGTTCATCTCTTCTGGAAGCCTTTATTCTCTCTCCTAACATACACAAATCTGATCAAAAGACCATTATCTACAAAAAATGGCAGTAGCTTTTGTATATACATCTGTAGGCATTCCACTGAATAAAAGGTACAAGAAAATAATTTAGAAAATTAAATTTTAAATAATGTTCTCCTGCTTTGTTAATTCAAAACAGGGCAATGCCCTTTTATTTACAAGTGTTTACTTTGGCTGAGGATAGTGGTACACACCTATAATCCCAGACACTTGGAAGGCTGAGGCTGGAAGATTACGTATTCCACTGGTAGGTTACATGAACTACTGGTAGTTTGAATCCTGCCTGAGCAATACAGCAAGATCCTATGCCAGAAGAAAAAAAGGTTCATTTCCTCCAGGAAATCATTTCCACAGGATGATGACTTTGTTTTGTTTAAAAGGCAGTTTATTTCCGCTAATCTTTTTGAATTGGGTTATTATTACCCAATTTCGTTTTAATACGTAGAAAGCAAGGCTATTGTCAGGAAAGACTTAGGAACTATTCCACATGGCGCTGAAAATTCTCTGCAGTGGGGAGATCAATACATTGGTCCTGAGGTAATTCCAGTGGCCATCTGGTATTCAAACACCTACCTCATGCCCTTGAAATCACTAGTGACCCAGGAAAAGTCAACTGGCAGTGTGTAGATATGGAAGATTTTTCTAGGTATCTGGAAGCGGGGTGTTGTGTAACAGGTATAGAAAAAGGCAGAAGTGGACTTTTTGAAAAGAGCAGTTTTGGAGGCTAGATGAATTTTGAGGAGCATGACAGAATCCAGATTTCCTTAAACAGATCAGTAGTAGAAATTTAGCAGTTAATGTGAGGGAGGGCATGAAGGAAGTAGGGAGGCTGAGAGAGAACACCTAAATCACCATAAAGATTATCTAAAATGTCATCCAGAAGAAACTGTCATCTTCGACTGAAAGACATAGAGAACATGTTATGAATGGAAGAAAAACTGATAAAACTACTGAGCTACAAATGTGTACCTTTTGTGAAAATGAAAGGGGTTGTGAACTACAGATGAATCCTAGGCCTTGAAACCTAATGGTGTGAGCCTGGCTAGATTTATAATTGACTCCCTTTTTCCTTCATTTCTTGCTTTTGGAAGAGGAATGTCTGTAACTGTTATTTTACAGCTGTATGAAATTTCTAGGTTCACGGGTGGAGAGAAGTTATGCCTGTTGAAAAACACCTATAGTCTCTAGATGATTCTATGATGAGATTTGGGACTTCTGAGAGGTGAAATTCAGGTAAAGTTTTGCATTTTGTGTTGATACTATTACAGATTTAGACTTCTGAGCACCTCTGAATAGGATACATTTATCTGGGATCCTGGTGAATATTTTGAGACATGTGGTGTGGTAGGTAGGCATAATGCCCTCCACTCAAGGTTATGCCCTAACTCCCAAACATGTGAACAAATAACTTTAAATGAAAACACACACCCAAACCCACACACCCCAAAACACTTTGCAGATATAATTAAGATTACTATAGTATCCTAAAAAGGAGAGATAATCCTTGATTATCTGGTGGGCCTACCCTAATCATGTAAATTCTTACAAGCAAAAAACTTCTCCTGGGTGTTATCAGAGAGATGGCATTACAGAAGACAAAAGAAGGGTCAGAGAGATGCAGTGATGGTGGGTTTTAGGTTGAAAGAAGGGACCAGAAGCCAAGGAATTAGACAAGTCCCTAGAAGCTGACATATCAAGAAATTATTCTCGGGCTGGGGACTTAGCTCAGTGGTTCTGGTGCTTGCCTTACAAGTGCAAGGGCCCCGGTTCGATCTCTGATAACCACATACAGAAATGCTGGGAGTGGAGACTTACTCCACCAACAATCAAAACCATATACCACAATGCTGGGTGTGGTGGCTCACACCTGTAATCCCAGCACAGGTGTGTGTGTTTGTGTGTGGTGTGTGTGTGTTTGTGTGTGGCGTGTGTGTGTGTGTGTGTGTGTGGTGTGTGCGTGTTTGTGCAGAGGCAGGAGGATCATGTGTGTGTGTGTGTGTGTGTGTGTGTGTGTGTGTGTGTGTGTGTGTGTTTGCACAGAGGCAGGAGGATCGCTCTGAGTTTAAGGCTGAGCTCAGGGCCAGCCTGAACTATAAAAGCAAGACTCTGTCTTAAAAAAAAAATTTATTCTTTCCTAGAACCTCTTCAAAGGAAAAAACCCTGTCAAACACCTGGACTTTAGCAGAATGAGACCCATATTAAACTTCTAACCTACAGAATTTTAAGAAAATAAATCTATGTTACTTTAAGGTACAAATGTAATTTGTTCTGGGTGCAATACAAAACCAGAAATGGTGACCAGAGAGGAAGTGGGGTGTGGGAGTAAGAACACTGTATCTATAATTTCTGATGTAGTGTAGCACACTGGAGAAATACTTGGTTTCAGCAAAATGCTGTTTAGTATGTGTAAAGGATGCCCTAGAAAAATCTGCTGAATGAATATGATTAAGGCAGGTGCACTGCTTACCATATCTTCATAAGAGCTGCTAATTTATAAATTACTTTGATTCTAGTTTATGATGGTCACAGTTCTGCAAAATAAATATAAGACCAAAATGTACTTTGTGATACTATTAATGTAGCTAAATGAGGAAGTAATAAGGGTGTGCGGATACTTAATAGGAGAAATAATTATTGTATAATCAAATATTTTCAAAATAAGAATATACTTTTCAGTAAATATTACAAAAATTTTCAACTTATTTGAGCAAAGAAATTCTTTGCTGTTTATCACTGCTGCATCAAGAAACTTTAGTGCAAATTTTAGCAAATGCAGTGATCAAAAGGGGTTTTATTTTCTCTGCAACAAATGTTGCTATATTAATACTTAGCATCTAACAAATTGGTTTGCCTACATATTTATAAACTATTAAAATAAGTCTTTCCTGCAAAGAAAACTTGAAACACATTTATCTTGAGGTCTATACCTTGTCTATGTTCATCTACATTAATCCTGGATAACAGAACACCAACAAAAACAAAACTTAGCTGTACAATTAATAAAAATAATTTGGTTTTTTTACATTGCAAGTACAATATTTTTCTGATTAATATGACACATCATCTATTCCTATATGCACCTGCGTGGATAGGAGCAATATTATTTTAGTTGTTGGAGTAGCACAGTGTTAAGAATATCTGCTTCTTGTAGTGTCAAACTTTCATCTGTTAGCTCCTTATTTGGAAACGATGTCACAAGAATAAAGTCAAGAGTTGCAAATTCAGGACGAGACTGTACAATAAAGTTCCGGACATCTAGGATCCTGAAGAAATAAGAATAAAAACCTGTTATACAAAAAGCACATTTAAAAACTTTTTTATTTTACAAAAATACATGAATTTTCATAATTGTATGGTGAGAGGCCAACACAGTTATTAAACTGTGTAATGTTCCCTATAAAGTAGTTACTCAAAGTATCAGACATAAGTCAAAAAGATTCTTACAAAAGAAAATGTAACAAAAACCTTTCTTCTCAAACTAAGGTAAACTAGTGGTATAAATGAAATCAATTAGCATTTATATTGAAATATTTTTTAAACAATGGAATTTGTAATTTGGGTAATTGAACTTCTATCTCCTATTTATGTCTCTTTTGTTTTATATTTGTGTTTCTCAAATAAGAGAAGCCATATGATATTTGAATTTGTATGTCTAACGTCAATAAATATTTCTAAGCAAGTTTTTAGCTAAACTCAGATCATTATAATTAAAATTATACAATTCCAATTCGTACATAAAGATGTTATAACTTTAAGTTACATCTTGTTTTTCTCATTCTCCTGATCACTCTAAAAAAAAAAAAAAGTTCTACCTTGTTTATTTCAGTGGAAGAATTTATCTTATCCTTACATTAAAATGTAAAGATTAACTTGGAGTGTTCCTAACACTTACTGTTACTGCAAAATAGAAAAAATCTTTAGGTAGAATACAAATGTGGTTTATTAGAAATAATCTTGTTTTACTGAAAATTCAGCCCCTAACTTTTTCAGAGTATAAAACACATTAGCAGTGTATGGACAACTCAGGTTGGTACATGGCAGCATGAGTCTATAGTGTAACTATAAGAATAATTTTAAGAATTTCTCTTGCAACTAAGATCATAAATGCATCCCTTAGAATCTTGTTTCAATGAATAGATAAAAATATCTTATATATACAACAAATCTTAGTGTCCAGTATTAAAGGAACATTTAAAATAATTTATTTGAAGTTTGAGACAACATAACTGAGCAGTGTTTATACTACACATTTTTATATGCAGAATTTTCTATACAGAAAGTCAATTCCAAATAGAATTACCATACATTCTTTCAGCCTCCTTTGAATTGGACTAAATCTGATTCCATTTCACATGATTTTGTCAACAATGAAAAATTACAACTTTTGGTTCATTTTTGTGTGGTATCTAAATTGATATTTTTATTTGATTTTCTGAGATTATTTCATTTCTTATACACAGCTATTATCATTTTGTTTCTTCGGACAAAAATTTATTTCAAAAGTAAACAAAGAATTTCACATTTTAATTACTTAAATTCCATACAGTTTTACTTGGATAAGTAATAGCAATCTACATACTTTGCTGTTCAACAAGCTTACCTGTGTGTACTATTGAATCTTTGTATCAAACGACTCCCATCTGCTAACCTGATTTGAATTTTTGTAGTTGGCACTGAATCATCAATAAGAACAACTGCATTAAATATGGATTTGTCCTCTTCTTCTGGGGAGGAAGGTGTGCTGACTATTTCAGGTGTAAGGCTAAGAAGGAAGAATTGAAGATTTAGAATACTTATCTGAAAAAGATATGAAAAAGTAATTACTAGGATGGACAACTGATCCTCAAGTGTTTGCTCATGTTTTCTGGAGAAGCAAGAACGGAGCTCTGCTTGAGCCTTCCACTTCTTCTAGCTTCTTTTGTTGAACAGTATTAAAATTTTTTGATAGTCTATATATAACCAGTATTTCTCGGAAGCTAACTTTGCATCCTATCTACAATTATCTCTTTGGAATTGCATCAGACTGGCTCAAGAATTTTTACACCAATATAACATTTAGGTTTTAAAGTTTTTGCTACTTAAGATTTCTATTATATTCAATTAATTAGACCACGATGACATTTTCAGAGTTTTTGTTTCTTTCAAGTTTTACATAAAAAAGAAAATTATTATTTCTAAATATAGTGTAACATATTTGCAGAATATGTTGTAATTGGTATTATAAATAATATAGGGATGAATTAAAGTACATAGGAAGATAGATGTAGGTCATATAAGTAAATATATCTTTGCTTCACAAGTAGAGAGATCAATTCCAAGAAATGCAGTATTAGATGACTTCCTTATTGAACATCATACAGTGTGCTTATGAGAGCACAGAAGATTGCATAGTCTTCCTAGACACAAATGCACATGGCACAGCCTATTACATGATGAACAAAACAATAAGAGTTTATATCAAGCACAGGAGAAAAGGATGCAGTCAAGAGATGTGGTAAAGATGTGAGGTCTAAGGCCAATGCCAGCTTCAATGAAACATTTAAGTACATAAACTAGTAACAGCCATGTGTAGTGTACTCTATTCACATAAGACTGGCAGTGAGCAGGTTTATATCAGCATCACCACAAAACACTGGGCAAATTTTTCAGCTTTATTACAATCTTATGGGACAGCCACTGCATGTATACTCTGTTCTCTGTTGACTGAGATGTTTCCAGCTATTTGCTTAATAAAGAAAAAGTCTAACCTCTGTGATACTTTCATCAGATAACATGCTTATTACATTCATGAGGTGAATTTGCAAATAATAAACAATGGCTATTCACAGCAGGCTTTCCTATGCTCGCTACCCTCTCTGATATAAATGAATTTAATGAACTAAAATTATATTTTAATATAAATTCTTGATCATAAATTAAAACACTCACACCAATAGCAAAGAAATCATTGGGCATTTTACTTATTACAATTAAACATCACAATTTCAATAAATACCAAATAAAAATAAGAAGGAGTGGGTTCCTAGTTATAATTTTAAGTAAATCAAACAAACAAACATAACAAAAGGAAGAAGCTTGACCTGACTGGCAGAAAAGAGAGCCAGGAAGAACATTTCTAAATAGCCCTATGATTGGCCAGTGGTGAATATAAATCCTAAAAAAACCCAAAAATCAAAGTTAACACATCTTTCTGTATTCTCTATCCCTACCAGGAGAAAAGAATATAGAAAGGGATGTAAAAGTTGAAGAACCAGTATTAAATTTCTTCCTATTTTAAGACAGGAGAGAGAAAACACAACTACTGTACAAGGCATTAGACTAAGAAGGAAAAAAAAACACAAAAAGGAATAAAAGGTGGACAAAATGACACACTGTACCATCACTGGTGCTACAATCCCTCATCACCTTGAGTAATACAGGACAGACGAACAGAGGGTGACTCTTACTGACATCTTTCATGATTCATGAACACCGTATCAAGCCATTTATGAGGATTCCACCCATATGTTCTGACAGGTCTGCTGGTTTTTTAAATTGGTTTTAAAATCAGTCTTAGGAGTTCTTTGGAAATGTCCCAAGAGGCAGTTTCCTCCTGTGCTACGAGCTCAGGCTTTAGACACTGTGCTTCCACAACTTAAAGAATTTGGCTGTTTAGAAAACCAATGAAAATCACTAATGGTACACTTGTGGAAAGAGCTAAGTAATTACTTAAAGCACACAGGGATGTTTAACATTGTGATGAAAGACATAAACCTTTTTATGTCATCAATAGCCCTTTACAATTTCCCCTTTTGAAGCCACGCAATCTAAGGGGCACATGACATAATGTCAGTGTTTCAATCCTTTATTTCCTAGTTCAATCATCTTCAGCAAATTATCACATCTGAAAAATGAAGTAGTGTCTAAAAGAATTGTTACTGAAGAGAACCAATGCATGATAACTTGTTACTATACTAGGAATGTGATAACTGTTGGGTATTAGCTACTAATAATACCAGATTTCTATATTTAACTATACCAGAAATGTCTTCATAGTTCAGTTTAGTTTTACTTCACAGGCTTTTTGTAGGCCTCCAAATTTATGTTGAAAAAGAACTATTTTTTTTCTTTATAATGTTTACCTTCCGAGTTTTTGCCCTTCTCCACTAAAAGCCTTGAATCTTAGTCTAGGTTTTATGTATTCTTGATCCTGATGATCTTCCATATCCAGGTTCACTTGGCCACCATGAACCAGTCGCTGAAGCTCCATGGGAATCTCTCTTAAACAGATGGGAACAGAGTTAGTTATGTTTTTAAAAAATTAAACTACAGTTAAAATTATTATAAACTATAGAATCAAATTATAAGCTATACTGCAAAATAGTAATTTTTGTTTAACTTAAACAATTTCCCTGGTTGATTAATCAGTGCACGTAGATCTTTCAAGTACCTTATGCTGTTCCTTGGTGGTTCTCAACACAGAACAGTTTTGCTTGCCAGTGACTTTGGAGTATATTTATAAAGTTAAAATATAAGACAGTAACTAATACCTAAATTTCTGAGGATAGCTAATTAAAACATTGATTTTTAAACTTCCTTGAAGTTCTCAAAAACTGATAGATGTGCTTTGATCACTGGGTGACCAGTTGGCACCACTGTAGTGCAGTGTGAAGGGCAGGGGCTGCGAGACACCAGGGAATGAGTGACTTGACCTAGATAATGAAGACTGGTCCTAATAAGTTTCTAAGAATAAAGAGCATCCTAATACTGCTGCAATGGCTGAGCCTAAAATTTAACTCTGGGGCTGGGG
Source organism: Petromus typicus (assembly GCA_004026965.1). Classification (NCBI taxonomy): domain Eukaryota; kingdom Metazoa; phylum Chordata; class Mammalia; order Rodentia; family Petromuridae; genus Petromus; species Petromus typicus. The sequence goes on from PVIR01012395.1 coordinate 34,306, forward strand.
AGTTAGCTCAGTGCTTCCGGCGCCTGTCTTGCAAGTACAAGGGCCTGGGTTCGATCCCCCGGTAACCACATACAATACTAGGTATGGAGACTCACGCCTATAATCCAGCAATCGGGAGGCAGAGGCAGGAGGATTGCTGTGATGTGAGTTTGAGGCTGAGCTCAGGGCCAGCCTACAAAGCGAGACCCTGTCTCAAAAAAAACTTAACTCTGGCCTACAAATAAGCAAAAAAACCTTTTTGGGGAGATTTTAATATGCCTTGAAATTTCCAAGAATTTGTCTGCCACATAAAGCTGAAGAAAAGCTGTACTTTGCTTTGTGTGGAACTTAAAAGTCCTCAAATAAAATGTTATTCACAGTAACTAAGTTGACAACTTCATGTACCTCATTATTTTATTTTTATACCTGTCATATTTACATGAGTAGTGCTAGACTTCACAAAGGCATAAGCTAGTAACTTCTTGCATTTGCTAGTGTGGTCATACTTGGGCACTTGGCTATCAATTTCTGATGTTACTTTCTATTATCTAATATTTTTAAAACAATGGGTCTTATACACTTGAGACCACTAAGTTAACATTCTTTTCTTCAAGGAACCCTTTCTAAAACTCTTCTTGATCATAATTTATACTTGCTGATAAGGCTCAAATCCAAAAATTCCAATATAGCTTTTGCTGAATATTAACCTATATAGTACATGAATTAATTTAACAAAAAGTTAGTTCTGATCTTTTTTGTAGAGCTGAATCATCAGTGTTTTTCATCTATATATGAAAACTAGCATCAATTTCAACAGTAAGACTAGTTTTCACTTAGTAGCTGAACATTTCCCCATCCATTTGCTCCCACATGTACCCAGTGACTTAGTGAGTTCTCAACTCAACAGCATGCACTTATATGCTTTATCCGAGAATTCACCATCATATACCGGCTCTCAGGACAGCTTCTCACCTTTCTCAATCATTGCAACACACTGTTTATAGCATTTTTAAACTTTGCTTTGTGGATATCTTGATATTATCTATGCAGAATACAAAATTCATGCTAATTCATCTAAAATGCCCTTCTGTCATATTAACTGAACTCAACAGAATTTCATTCCCACTGCACTTCAGCTACCTTTCCCTGAACATATTTATCTTTTAGAAAAAGCTATACTTTAAATTCTTCTATGGTACATAATCTAATGTTTTTACAATAACCTAATGTGTTCAGTTGTATTTCTACTTAGGAACAATCCAGCTGTCAACCAGGGAAATGAGAATGCTGAAAAGCTTTCATTATCGTAGTATGATTACTTGCGTCCTCAACCTTTAGCAAGAATGTGAATCAGTGTTCTTCAGATGGGCCAGAGCATTCTGCTTTTGGTTCATTTGTAATTAAAGCTAACCTCTGGAAATCTTCTGCCAGCAGTAATGCCACCTTAACAAATTTCTAAGATAAACTGAATTTCAGATGTAGGTGCAATAAGAATCACACTGTCTAGAGTAAACGGGACAGTGGCTTAGTGGAATGGCAGTGACATGCTAGTCAACTCACTGATTTATTACATTTTTTCTTGGAACTGAGTCCATAGATTCATCAGATTTAAAAAGAGGCCAATAGGGTTGAAGATTTAGCTCAGTGGTTCTGGCATCTGCCTGGGAGGGCAAGGTCCTGACTTCGATCCCCAATAACCAGATACCACAGTGCTGGGTGTGGTGGCTCACGCCTGTAATCCCAGCACTTGGGAGACAGAAGCAGGTGGATTGCTGAGTTCAGCGGTGGCCTGGGCTACAACGGTGTTGGGGCCAAGCTGAACTACAAAGGGAGACACTGTCTCAAAAAAAAAAGAGGCCAATATCCAATGTTCCTTTCCCACAGAGAACCAGAATATTCATGGCCTTAGCAAACACCATGTTATATATTCCATGTAATATTCCATGTAATAAACCATGTAATATATTCCATTAATTAATTCTTGAAAACTAGCAGTTCACTACTGAACAATGTTTCATTAAAGTCCTACTGAAGGTAACAAATAGAATACAAATAATACATCTTACCCTCTCTTAACAGACTCTAAAAATTGAGCATTTGTTGGATCGTTATAAGGTCTTAATTCTCCATCATCTAAACTAAAACCGTTGCTCCACAGCTTAAGCAAAATCTGAACCTTTTGGACAGAAAATAAAAAGTATTAAGAATCCATTTCCATCAAACAAGTTGCAAATATGACTATCTCACAACATACTATACTTTTTTACATAATTTAAAATACAGAGATATTTGTTCTATTCTTTATTCAGACTTAAAAGACAAGAAACTCTACAACTGCATAGCATGGCCTTGAAGTACAATTACTCTTAGTTCACTGAAAAAATTCAAGCAATTCAAAGATAGCATCCAGCTGATACCCTGTTAACTTCACCCTGAACCTTCACCTCCACTAATATTCTATTCTGTTCCAGAGCTTAAATATTTGTGCCAAAGGCAAGAATGAGCTTTCAGTGACATTTGAACAAACTATGTTTTAAATGAAATTGTAACTCCAATATTTCCAAAGGAAACAGAATCAAAGATGGCTATACGTGTTCTATACTTACAACTCACTTTACATGATCAAAGTATGCAATTTATAATTATTACATACATGAAAGGTCATTTTGATGGTGAATTACACATTCTTCCCTTAGTTTAATATTTCTAAGCCATGACTGAGAAAAAAAATTGAGACTGAAAATTCAAATACTGGTTCTTTTAATCCATGCTTAACCTAATAATAGATTATGTTTATATTAATTTTTTATTTTAAAACAATAGGAATGAAAGGCAAATACCTATACACTTTCATTCTATTACTTACATCTTGTAACTGGTTTTCTCCATATATATATTCAGACCTTTTACAAAAGGAATTACCCAGTCTATATCCTCCACCTGTAAATGACTAAAATATATACCAAGTGAGTTAAAAATTCATTAACACTTACTAATTAAAATGTTATTATTACAACTGATATGTTTTAAAACTAGATAAATCATAGTTGGCCAAACTGGCTGACACTACACAATTTTTTTTATATTAGGTCTTACATTATATAGAAATGCACTCATGTAAGAAATTAGATTTCCTTCCTTTAAAAACATTAGTAACTCAGATGTTGAGCTAATTTAGGGAAATCTTAAAACAAGACACAAATTTATACATTGAAATATATACTTTCAAGTACACATAGGTTCACAAAGGCAAGCATAAGTATTTTGTGACAAGTGTAACAATAGACTGTGATTAAACTATATTTTATGAAGAGTTCCACAGAGCAAAGAGATTTTGTAAAGAAGTATAACTTACTAGCTATTAGGAAAATGTAAGTCAACATCATTAATTGTTTGGGAAAGGCACCGTTTTAAAATCACACAGTATTATCAGAACAGCTAAAATGAAGAATAGTAATACCAAATACTGACAAGGATTCAGAGAAACTGGATTTCTCAAAGACTGTGATAATATAAAATGGCACAGGGGCTGGGGATTTAGCTCAGTGGTTCCAGTGCCTGTCTTGCAAACTCAAGGATGAGGGTTCAATCCCCAGTAACCACATACAACAATGCAGGAGACTGCATTATGTTCGACCTGCATATGTGGAGACTGACGCCCACCAGCAATCAGTGCCTGTAATCTCAGCACTTGGGAGGCAGAGGCAGGAGAACTGCTGTGAGTTTGAGGCTGAACTACAAAGTGAGACCCTGTCTCAAAAAAAAGAAAAAAAATGGCACAATCATTTTGGAATGAGATGCTTATAAGGAATAGAAAAAACAAAGAGCTACGGCCGGGGATATAGCTCAGTGGTTCTGGCGACTGTCCTGCAAGAGCAAGGACCTGGGTTCGATCCCCAATATCCATATACCACACTGGGTGTGGAGACTCACGCCCAGCAGCAACCAGTACCACATACCACAGTGCCGGGCGTGGTGGCTCACACCTGTAATCCCAGCACTTGGGAAGCAGAGGCAGGAGGATTGCTGTGATGTGAGTTTGAGGCTGAGCTCAGGGCCAGCCTGAACTACAAAGTAAGACCCTGTTTCAAAAAACCTAAAAAAAAAACAAACCAAAAAAACCCAAAGAGCTAGTTAACACAGTAACTATGATGCATTTCAAGGATATTCTACTGAGTGAAATGATATGAAGATAATCTACTATATTACTACATTTGTATAATATTCTCAACATTACAAAATTACTGCAATGGAAAGGAAAGATTAGTGCTAGCCAGTGATTAAGAGGAGTGGATATAACTACAAAAGGATATGAGATAAGAGAGAGCTTTGCTGTAACAGAATAATGTCTTGACTAAGTTATTACACAAAGCTATACAGGATAAAATGACACAGAACTATATATACACATGTACCAATGTCAAACTCCTGGCTTTGATCTTGTACTATTGTAAAATCATATAAGATGGAATAAGAGGGGGACTTTGCATGAAAGGTATGTGGGTTTTGTCAGTATTCTTATGAATTCTTACGAACCTATAATTATCTCAAAATAAAAAGGAAATTAAAAATCACACAGAAGAGTATCACATTTTTCAATCAATAGATTATAATATAAAAAATGAAACAAATATTTAGAAAAACAATGTTTACAAACGACTGAAAAATTAATAGAGATGAAATACAGAAACGATTTAACTTTAAAACAGCACACACCTTAGATTTATCATCACTTGAAGATCTTGTGGCTTCATTCAGAGGTATAGCCCCATGTTCCTTTGCCTCTTTGAAAAGTTCATTCACAATTTTCCCAGTTGAAGGTCGAACTATACGCAATCCACTATATTCATGTTCACCTGAATAAAATCTTTAAACATTATAGTTCATGAGTAAAAACTTAGACAAACTACTTGTATGATACAAATATTTGTATGATATAAATACTGACGTTTATAATTTAGTTATGCTTGAATTCAATTCTCATTGTCTTATTTCTTTTCTTTCCCTTGAGTTTATTGGTACATTTCATATACACATTACCATCATGTTCAACATTGAGGATTTGTCCTGTACACGATACATCTTGGTTCTCATTTTTTCCCATTCCCCTGCCCTCCTTACAACCTCCACCCCATGTACATAAGCTTTTTTCCACTCATTCTCTTATTTCTTGACTTCTGATGAATTACTCAAAAATTATTGTATTCCCCTCATCAGACAGGTATGATTTAAAAATTCTGTGCTGAGCATAATACACATTTTATCTCATTTAATTCTCAAAACAATACTTCTAATACAAGAACATGTAGAGAACATTTAAATTTTGTGATGTATATGTATGTATACATACATACATACATACATACACAGACTTCTGTGATTAATATATTAAAGCAAGTATTAGACTGCATTTTCTTTGGATATCATACTTCCTTTTGTAAACTGGAAGCATAAGATTATACTTAGTCTGAAATTTTAAATAATGAACTAAACTGGCTTAAAAACACAAGGAGCACATGACTGTATTCATTTTTTTTTTTTTTTTTTTTTTAGACAGGGTCTTGCTTTGTAGTGCAGGCTGGCCTTGAGCTCAGCCTCAAACTCACATCACAGCAATCCTCCTGCCCCTGCCTGCCCAGTGCTGGGATTACAGGTGTGAGCCACCATGCCTGGCACTGTGGTATGTGGTACTGATTCCTGGTGGGCGTGAGTCTCCACACCCAGTATTGTACATGGTTACCAGGATCAAACCCGGGTCCTTGCGCTTGCAAGACAGGCGCTGGAACCACTGAGCTGAATCCCTGGTCCAACTGTATTCATTTTTAATACTGCCTCAGGAGGTGAACATAAAATAAGCATCAAACAAATCAGCAAAACTAAGTGAAACTTGATAAATGCTGGCACTGAACATTAAGACAGGAATTATATATATGCTTAAGTATTAGAAAATATGCTTAAGTATTACCTAGAAAAAAATTGACAGTAATTTGCTGTATGCTATACTGCAAGTGACTTATACTTTAAGTCTCACTTTTAAGCAAATTTTTATTTGATATGTGAATATTAGGGAAAAGCAAATAAATTAGAAAAAGCTTAATAGTAAAACAGAAAATGCTTTATGCTAAGATAAAAAGCATGCAGATTAGAAATGCCCGCTGTAAACTTGGTCCCTGTGGGTAGACTGTTTACCCTAATCACTTGGCTATCAGCCCTATGAATTAGAATATGCAAATTGATATGAAATGCAAAGGGCACTATTTACACTGTGAATGTAGTTAAAATATAAAGGGTACTGTTAACACTGTGTACTCTAGCTGCTGTAAACTTAGTTAAAGTGAAAAAATGTAAATCGTTTGCTCCTCTTAGGCTGTTTCCTTGATCTTTTAAAGTTGATGACTATCAGTTTATGCTCACTCATCTAAAGCCTGGCTTGGAAACTGGACACTCAACTAAATCGAGTTTCACCTTGCTTGTGACAAAGACTGTTAACAGGAATGTGGCCATTTGTTAGGTCAGACCTAACCACTAATGAACGAGATAAGGATTAAAGGACTATAGAGGAAAAGGCACAAGTAAGGTCCGTAGTCTTTGTTCTGGGCACTAACCTGGTGCTGACTTCACTGCAATTCCAAGTAAATTTTTTTTTTTTACCCAACTCTTGTCCCTCTATGTGCCTTTTCTCCATTCCCATGGAACCACTTAGCATAAATAACTCTAGAAATCAAATCTGAGGCATAAGGATCTTTTAAAAGCACATTATTACTGAAGATACAGCTCGGGGGAAGAGTGCACACCTAGCATGTACAAAGGCCAGGCTTCAACCCTGGGACCTCTCCCACCAAAACCAAAGCACAACAAAATAAGGTATTATCAAATTAAAATGGTTACTAAAAGCACTGCTTCACATAGCACAAAAAGCAAAACTGCTAAAATACATTAATGATTATGTATAAATACAAGGAAAGTATGGATATACCCAATTTTATTAAATTACCCAAATATTTTTGTCACCCTAAGAGTAAAAGAGTAACTCAGCATATGTTTAAATTGGGGAAAACAAAGGCCAAATACTCAGGAAAGGTGAGGTACACAAAAATATATTAAATACTTCAAAAAGTTGTGAGAAAGTATAAATTAAGAGCCTAAAACATGTATCTCTGAAGTGAATGAAAAATATGATGAGTTGCTGGGTGTGGTGGCTCAGGCTTACAATCCCTGCACATGCGAGGCAGAGGCTGGAAGATTGCTGAGTTCGAGGCTGAGTTCAGGACCAGCCTGAACTACGAAGCAAGACACTGTCTCAAAAAACTGAAAAAACAAAACAAAACAAAACCCACCAAGAAAAACCCCCCAAAACCGGAAGAATATGGTGAGTATACATTTGCTTTAATTTATTATAGTAAAAGACACATTGTCATCAATCCCCCCTCAAAACACTTCCTCTCATTAAAATAACTCGTTATTTTAACATTTATTTTATGAAAAAGCAAAACAAAATTTCATAAAAAAATAATAGAATAACAATACCTAATATACTATGTGTTATTACTTTAAAAGCAGTTACTCAGAATACAAGATTTTCTCAAATAGTTTTGAAAGTCTTTTCTCTTAAGTGTCTTTACTTTTGCTGTAGTGGCTGCCTTGATGTCTTCAACTGATTCAAACTGTCTGCCTTTCATGGTCACTGAGCTAGAAGTCACAGGATATCAGATCTGGTGAACAAGGTGATTGAGGATGCACAGTGGTAATTTTACAAACTAAAAGGCACTTCAGCAGCATTCAATGCATTTTGATCTCACTGCATAAACATGTTGCTTCAAAAAATGACAAGAAGGGGGCCAGGGATTTAGCTCAGTGGTTCCGGCACCTGCCTCGCAAGTGCAAGGGCCTGGGTTCAATCCCTGGTAACCACATACAACAATGCAGGGCGTGGAGACTCACACCCACCAGCAATCAGTACCACATACCACAGTGCTGGGCATGGTACCTTACATCTGTAATCCCGGGAGGCAGAGGCAAGAGGATTGTTGTGAGTTTGACGCTGAGCTCAGGGCCAGCCTGAACTACAAAGCAAGACCCTATCTAAAAAAAAAAAAAAAAAAAATTGGCAAGAAGGATGGGAGAAGTGTGCTTGAATGAAGGGCAAATATTTTGATGAATAGTAACAGGAATACATTTTTTGCTATAATAAATTTTTAAAACTTAAGGATTCACTGTGTATATATATATATATATATATAATATTATATATGTACATATATAATATATATATTATATATACATAATATGTATATATTTTTTGTCTGTTTGTTTTTTTGTTTTGTTTTTTAGGTTTTTTTTGAGACAGGGTCTCTCTTTGTAGTTCAGGCTGGCCCTGAGCTCAGCCTCAAACTCACATCACAGCAATCCTCCTGCCTCTGCTTCCCGAGAGCTGGGATTACAGGCGTGAGCCACCATGCCCGGCACTATGGTATGTGGTACTGATTGCTGCTGGGTGTGAGTCTCCACACCCAGTATTGTATGTGATTACCGGGGTATCCAACCCAGGCCCTTGAGCTTGCAAGACAGGCGCTGGAACCACTGAGCTAAATCCCTGGCCCTATATTTTGGTTTTATACACAGACTGTCAGAAAATGTATTCATTGGGAAAAGACTTCTTCCCAGGATTACAGGCATAAGCTACAATGCTGAGCACTGTGGTATGTGGTACTCATTGCTGGTGGGCGTGAGTCTCCACTGGGATTACAGGCATGAGCCATGGGATTGTGGTATGTAGTGCTGACTGCTAGTGGGCCTGAGTCACCATGCCTGGCATTGTAGTATGTGGTTACCAGGATTGAACCTGGGACATTATGCTTACAAGGCAGGCGCCAGAACCACTGAGCTAAATCCCCAGCCCTGTATACACATCTTTTTGGTGGTCTTTCTATACACACCCACACCCACCAATTGTGAATACAAATTAGAATTACAGGTTAGGGTATTCTACTCAAATTAAGCCAAGATGGCAACTCATTGATTACAAAAGAAAAACTACTCCTTATAATAGAGTGATATGGTTGGTGGTCAGCATCTTAACCAAGTGAACATATCACCAATACTGGAAATACTTGAAAGTGCACAGCTCCTGATGTAATATAATAAAAAGCAGATAATATCATTTACCTAGTACTGACAAAAGCACTTAAAAAGAATCCAATTACAAACAAAGAACAATCTAGAATGTAAGAAGTTTTATAAGGTATGGTCTAGACTAGACCAGTGGTGGTGAACCTACAGCATGTGTACCACAGTGGGCTGTGTGTATCACTGACAGCTTTACAAGGTTTTCCATCACTGCATTAAGTTCAACAAAAAAGACATGTTAGAAAGTTTAGATTATGAAGGTAAGCAAAAAGTAAAAATGTGGGGACAATGTACCAGACTCAAAAATTCAAAACAGGAATATTCAGTGCATCTTGATCCTGAAAATAGCTGTGAGAAATATCTGACTGTGGACTACCATATTAAATGATGTCATGGACTCAGCTGGTTTTCTCTGAAGTACTCGAGGTGGAATACCTGGTGTGCTCTATGCTGCAACTATATCTTCAGGCCTTTTTGTTTTATTTTGAGAAAGAGTCTACCTTAGTTCCCCAGGCCAGCCTAAAACTTGGATCCTCCTGCCTCATACTCTCAAGTGCCTGAGATTACATGCATTTGCCACGACACCTGGCTCACTGTTAATTTTATGTATGTATGTATGTATGTATTTATTGGAGACAAGGTCTTGCTTTATAGTTCAGGCTGGCCCTAAACTCACAATGCAGCCCAGGCCAGCAGGAAACTCACAGCAATCCTCTTGCTGCTGCTTCCCAAGTGCTACAATTATAGGCGTGAGCCACCATGATCAGCACTGTGGTATGTGGTACTGATTGCTGGTAGACATGAGTCACCATGCCTGGCATTACTTGTGGTTACTGGGATTGAACTCAGGACCTTGGGCTTGCAAGGCAGGCACCAGAACCACTGAGCTAAATCCCTGGCCATTCACTGTTAGTTTTAAAGGTGCAATACATCACTAAGTACCTTCAAGTATATAGAGAAGTATTTCTATGGCTACAATATTTTAATAGTTTAGTAAAAATGAGAATTAGCATGTACAAGTACAAAACTGTGACACAATGATAACTAGTACATACAGCTGAGGTATAATCAGCGTTTATTCACTGTACTAACGTTTTGATTTTCTATAGGTTTCAAAAAAAGCGAAATAAAATGTTGGGGGAGAGTTACAAACATTATTCTTCTTTTCATTTAGGTCAAAATATATCATTTTCTTTTTTTAGGTTTTTTGAGACAGGGTCTCGCTTTGTGGTTCAGGCTGGCCCTGAGCTCAGCCTCAAACTCACATCACAGCAATCCTCCTGCCTCTGCCTCCCGAGTGCTGGGATTACAGGCGTGAGCCACCACGCCCGGCACTGTGGCATGTGGCACTGGTTGCTGCTGGGTGTGGGTCTCCACACCCAGTATTGTTATGTGGTTACCGGGGAATCGAACCC
>PVIR01012396.1:0-44829 GCA_004026965.1 Petromus typicus
GCATGCATGCAACCACACATATGCACACACACGCATGCACACACACAGAGCGACAGCCCTTCATTCAGGTACAATTTACACAGTAAAATTTCCAACTCTCCAAAATATAACTATATAAATTTTGAAAAATGTCCACACATATCACACCATTGGAATCAAGGTAGAGAATATTTCTGCCTCTCAAAGAAGTCCCTTAGGGCCGGGGAGTTAGCTCAGTGGTTCTGGCGCCTGTCTTGCAAGCACAAGGGCCTGGGTTCGATTCCCCGGTGACCACATACCATACTGGGTGTGGAGACTCACGCCCAGCAACAACCAGTACCACATACCACAGTGCCGGGTGTGGTAGCTCACGCCTGTGATCCCATCACTTGGGAAGCAGAGGCAGGAGGATTGCTGTGATGGGAGTTTGAGGCTGAGCTCAGGGCCACCCTGAACTACAAAGCGAGACCCTGTCTCAAAAAACCTAAAAAAAACCCAAAAAACAAAAAAAACAGAAGTCCCTTAATTTTTCTCCAAGTCAATACTACATTTCTCATGAGAGGCACACACTTTTCTGACTTACATTGTTATAAATTATACCATAATCATACACACATACAAATATGATTACAGAACTTAGAAAGGAACTTGACATAAAGGAGAAAAATCGTTCAGAAGTGAAGATTAAACTAGAAAGAACACATGAGTTAATGAATTTAGTGTATGATGCCCTTACAGAAATAGTAAGTCAGAAATAGTAAAATCAAAATAAAAAAGTAATAAAGAGATAAATGGAATTTGAGAGAATCATGAGGCGAGCCAAGAGACTGAATAGATGAGTCATCTTGTAGATACTGGCTATTTACTTACATAATTATATCCCATCTACCAGTCCCTGAATATAGCTTCTATCTCTTTGAGTTTGTCTTCTACTACACTGAAAATATTCTTAAAATGTTTAAAATTGAATAAAGAAAGAAAGAAGATAAAGAAGAGAATGCAAAAGAAAGAAGAAAATCTACTTTCCATTTGAAATCTATGAATCTGGTTAGATGTGGTGGGAAGTAGGCTTACCCTTTACTGTTCTTATAACTCTTGTAATTTCTAGAAAATAATTTATATTTAAAAGTAATAGTTCCTAAAGCCTAGGGCCTCCTAGTATTATAGGCTCTCAGTGATGGCGAGGTTTGGGCCATCACAGGGAACACTTCTACTTTATCAGGAAAATGGTAAGTGGGAGTCCTGGGTCTAGATAAGTACTCATATTTGGCCACATTGTCCTGGCCACCTCCTGAAGAAGGACACCCAGGCAGTACATGTGTGGGCAGTTCCCTGACCTCAGGGTGAGGTCAGATGAGAGGACCTGGCTTGGTCTTTGTTTTGCTGTTTGGTGTGGACAACCAACCATTTGATGTCTCTTCTTGGCATGGCAGTTGCTTTTCCTGCTTGAACTCATGAGCCACTTGGACATTTCTCTATATTTCCTGTTTCTACAATATCTTTCCCTCTTTGCATCCAATCTTCTAATTGTTGATGTCCTTCTATTGACATCTTTTCCACAGGATGTTGGTTATCTTTAAAGGTTTTTTGAGAACACTCTCAGAGAAATAGAGAGAGAAACAGAGAAAGAGAGAGAGAGAAAGAGAGAGAGAGAGAGTCAGTCCCAGCTCCACATGCTAATTCTGGCCCTACCATTTGTAAGATACATGATCTCAGTTCACTTACCTATTAAAGACAAGTCCAGTAGCAACATCTACTTCTCATAATTGTTGTGGGCATTGCAAGATCATGTATATGAATGCACATAATTGACACTCACTAGATGTTGCTTTCTTTTCTGTCTCCAGATGGGCTGTGGGATGGTTTGTCTCTAGATGAATTGATGTTTATAGGATGACAATAGCTATGCCATCTGTGCTAATTTAGTGCTGATTAAGAACTCAAAATGAAAGGCACAAATATATGGCACAGATTTGGTCTGAGATTTTTGATATCCCAGATTTGTTCTGTTTCAGAATCAAGAAAATAAATACCTTTTGTTCAAATTTGTCTTCTGTTTTAATAAATAAAAAACCAAAATATGTAATTTAGGTAGTGGCTAAAAAGAAAAATGCTATATTTTTTGGATTGATATTTTCTTTCACTTGATTTTTTCCTTTTTTCACTTGGTTTTTCATTCATATTAATCTTTTAATTTTATCTCTCCTTTATCAGACACATATACTAAATATGATATGTTTTATGTTAAGTTTTTTTTTTAATATACAAAAGCAAAACTAACTTTCCTGTTGAAAAGATTGCTGAATCAATGTCTCTAAACCAAAAGCAGTAGCTGACTATCTTTGATAAAGAAAAGTCTGTGTGGCTCTTTCTTGTCACATTACAGAAAGTGGCCCAGCCAGAGCCCGACTGTTTGGGGCCTCAGGAAAAAGGTCAGATGGCAGGTGTCATACCAGCTGGACTGCTGTCTTCAGCTGTCAGCACCTGAAAACAGACAACTTAGGAAGTCAGGTTGATACCACGAAAAGGATGGTTTTGTGCTGATTCTATGACCTTCAACAAACATGTATTACCTCTAGAAGATTTCATATACAAACCCATAGAATGAGGCACTTGGAATAAATGATTTCTAGAATCTCTTCAGGTTTAAAGTTCTATGGTTCCTTGATTACAAAATTGGTAATACAAAGTGAATCAGCCACCAGGAACAGTAGAGGCAGATGGGTACAGAATACAGATACATGAGCTTAAACTGAATCTGAAAAGCTAAGAAAAGTGTTCTCTTAAATCTAAGAATGGGCAAATTAAGGAGCTGGTAAGAGGATGTTATGGCTTAGATCTAAAATTGTCCCCCAAAGTCTCATGTGTGCAGAGATGAGGCCTTTGGAAGATGACTGGATTGTGGGTTACTACACTCTTGAGTAGGTTAATCCATTGATGGGTTCATGGCTGAATGTGCGATCAGGAGGTAACGCTAGTTAAAGTGGGTCACTGGAATCATGACCTGAAAGGGTGTGGATTTGTCCCTGCTTCCACCATTCTCTTCTACTTCCTGGCTGTCATAATTTGAGCAGCTTTCCACTGCCATGCCCTTCCACCGTGCTCTTTCTGCCATTCAGCCACAGACAGATAGCTGAAAATGTAAAGTATAGATAAAAGCCTCTAATTTGTAGATGCATATTTGGTCCCAGTGATGATAAAACTCACCAATGCATGGGGATATTTCACCATTATTTCTCTGTTACTTTTACATTTTAAACTTTTTTGCTACCGTTATAGATCCCCAAGGTCTCATGGGTTGCATTTGAGGTTCTAAGCTGGGGAGTTCTGGTGATTAATAAGGAGATAGACTACTAAATGGGGAACAGAAAAATAATTTTCAGAAGAGCATGGAATAAATGTTGCCTGTATTTTCCTAGAGAGAAAGATAGAAAACACTAGGGTAAATCATAAACACATGCATGTTATGACTTCACCATAGTACCCTTAGCAAGAGCAGTTTGGGTGAGGTGTCTCCTTCCTTTCCTCTTTCCCTCCTTATTTCTGTCTTTCCATGACAAGCAGAATGATATCCCTACAACCAGGGATCTTTCTACCTATTCAAACAACTTGCTCTGCTTCTTACTTGGATAAGATGATTACACCATGCCTTTACAGGTTGAAACAGATTTCGAAGGCATCTAGTTCTGAGCTTGTGTTATTTCCCACTAACAAAGGTTTAAGTTTACAAGGCTCTTTGACTTTGAAAGTAGCTGACACACCTCTGAAATCTTTTCTTCATCTATAATTTTTATTCCCTCTTAATGGTCTAGAAGCCAAATCCTTCTTTCATTAGGTTTCATTACCTAAAGCTGGTCTCCTGGGGCTACCTGAGGTCCCCTCAGTTCTATGTTCAGGGGTATGTCTGTCCAAGATTTACCGCCAAGGTGTATTTTTTTTATTTATTTATTGAAATCTGTATCGGTACATTACATATATGCATCATTATTGCACTCCATAATGGGGATTTGTACCAGTATAAGACACAACTTAATTCTCATTTTTTCCTATAGCTCTCCCCACCCTACCATCCCCCTATATACATAAAATTTGTTTCCTTACTTTTTTGTTATAATCTCATTATTTTTTCCCCTTCACCCTATTTTACTTTGAGCATTTTCTGTTTCACAATATATAACATACAATTCTAGGACTCATTTACATCTTTATTTTCTCATACCAGAGAAAAGATGTGATATGTACCTATCTGTGACTTAATTATTTCACTTATGAGGATATCCTCAAGGTATGTCCATTTAAGTATAAATGATTCAAACTCATCATTTTTTATGGCAGAGTAATACGCCCTCCTGTAGGAGAACCACAGCTTTTTTATCCAGTCTCCAGTTGATGGATACTTGGTTTGTTTCCAAGATGTAGCAATCACAAACTGAACTGCTATAGACATGGGTGTACATATTGCACTGTGATATGAGTCTTTTAATTCTTGTGTGTATATACCAGTAGGGCAATGGCTGGGTCAAATGGGACCTCCAATCCTAGCTTTTTGAGGAATCTCCAAACTGATCTCCACAGAGGTTGTACGAGTCTACAGGATGTATTTTCTTCTGGAGTTTTTCCCATTACATAGTCAGTAAATTGTGTGTCTTGACTCATGCATACTTCAGCCTGTAAAAGCCCACATCCCATTCTTCAAGATAGACACTCTGATGGAGTAGATGAGAGCTAAGCACTACATCCATTATTTTGTGATTGACAACATTAGTTGTGCATAGTTTTCTTCGTGAAAAGTTTACGTACACTTGCAGCTTTGGTACTATTGTAATAAGTGATTACTGTCAGTGCCTATTAAGTGTTCATTCTTCAACACTTTCACACATCAGTTTGACTATTTAATCTCATCTGCCAACGTTGGTCATCTCATGTAGCATTAGCATTTAGAAAGAAAAATAATAGTGCATTCTTAAAGACAAATCTGTGAAGATATTGTTCAATGTTCAATGAGAAGATTAATATAGTGGGAAGGGCAATGCATTTGGAATCACAAAGAAATGAGCTCAAATTGTGACACTACCATTTACTACTTGAGAGGTCTTTGGCTTTGGGAGAGTAAAAATAGATAACAATGATAAAGTATTTGGTATAATTTATGATAACTTGGCAGTTGCTCAATGACTGTTACCACTCTATTAATTAGCTTTGTCTTAGTAGAGCAAAATATCTGAGATAATAAAATTAAAAGAAGGAGAGATGTATTTTGGGTCCCAGAGTCGGAAGTTGCAGTCCATAGTTTTTGACAACCCGGTGGGGGCACATAGCAGAGGATGCTCCTCAGTTCATGGTTGGCAGAGAATAAAGACAAAGAGGAGTCTAGAATCCCACTGCCTCTGATACCCTCAAACCTCCCATGAGGCCTCCTCGTACAGGTCCGCCATCTCCCAGTGGCACCACAGTTTTCCACAGGTGGCCCAGGAGAGTCATTCTAGACCAAACTGTAGCATAGCTTTGCTTCGTTTCCTGGGAAGGAATTTCACTTTTTATTTCCTCAGAGTCCCTGGAAATCTCCAAGGAAAAGATTTCCTTACCTTCATTTGGAATAGAATTTTCTAGCTAAGAAATTTGTTCCCAAAATGAGAATTAAGTTGTGTCTTATACTGGTACAAATCCCCATTATGGAGTGCAATCATGATGTGTATATTTAATGTACCAATAAAGATAATTTAAAAAAAAAAAGAAATTTGTTCCCTCATCAAGGATACCTACCTTTGCATACTCCCTTCCCTGTGTAATTATCAACCGTGGATGCCTTAGAGTGACATTTCTTCTCTGGGCATGCTGTCGGTTAGGTTGCACTGCTCAACAACTACTGCTTCTGCTTTTCGTTGTCTGTGTCACCCTCACAACTCTGAAGTAACAATAGTGGAATAAATAGAAGGTTGCTTGGCATCTGGCTGAAGCTAAGTGGTGTCTCTGACGGGCTGAGTGGGGACCGCTAAACACTCCATGTCTGCGCACTGAAGAACACAAGCACATGACATTTTTTGATGGAGCTGCAAACCTAAAGGAAGACCAAAAATCAACATAGAAATTAGTACTTATGAATGCTTCATAGTTAAAATGGAATTACTGCTTCTCATGTGCAGTGTCTTGGATCTTGTGATACTTTTGTTTAATATGGCTAAATATTCAGTCTTCTTAATAGAATGAACAAACTAGCCAAGAACAAGGAGTGTGATCTGAGATCAACAAAAACTGGCATCCATCATGATCCACGCCCCGTCACATGCAGAACAAGGGCATGGGGTTCACCTCATGTATGACATTGGTCTCAATATTTATTCTTCCCTATGAGATGATAGCAACGACAGGGATTGTACAATCAGGGCTCTAGTTCAAATCCTGGGTTCGTTGTATGACTCTGGGCGAGTAATGTCATCGCTTTCTCTCTCTCTCAGGTGCCTCCTTGAAAAGACAGAATTAGTAATACAATCTCCTTCAGCTCTTTTTTGGTTTTTATCAATTAAAGTACTACATATTATTGATAATCGATATGCAGGAACTCTTCTAGGTTGATAGAAATAAATACTCTAGCAAAGTCCCCACCTTTAAGACTCAGAATCTGTGTCACTGTAAATTGCACATGTTGGTCCTACTGTAGGTGTTGACATAGTACAAAATAAATCCTCCTAGTCTACTACTGCCCCTCCCTCCTCCTCCTCTTTCTTTCTTTCTACCTCTTCCTCTGTTCCTCCCCCCTCCTTCTCTTTCTTCTTTCATTCCCCCTCTCTCTCTCCTCTTTCTTTTTTACCTCCTCCTCCTTTGGATATCTGCAGCCTTTTAATCTGGCAGTGAGCCTAACTGTTTAGTTCTGCCTTTTTAGATTAAACAGGTTCAATTCTTTCCACTGCTCTGATAAGACTGATGATTGCCAGCTGCTTTCCTGGGGCCTCTGAGGGTGTCACAGCAGGAAGGAGTGAGCCAGGTAGACTTTAATCAGGACAACACTGGGCCTCTTGTCCTGTACTTGGCAATCCCCCAAGTTCTCCCTGACTTCACTCTCGACCTTCTCGCTCCTGTTCTGGAATTGGTGCTCTTACTTGATATCTCAAATAAATTTTGGTTTAAGTCTGTTCTCTGACTCTTTCTGTCTCACTTGCTTTTCTTACCATCTGTGGCTGGGACCCTGCTTAGACCAAGCTCCAGTCTTCCTAACTGGATCCAACTAGCTCTTGACCTGACAGCTTCAAATCACCATCAGCTTTTGTTTATTGTAAATGGCTTGTTTTATTTATCCTAAACTGAACTCTGAATTAGACTTGCTCATTATAAAGGAATGAAATGAACTAAGTGCCTGAATATGAGTGAATCCAAGCTCTCTTTGGGTGTGCGATGAGCCACAATTTTATGTCATACTTATATCATGTATTCTTATCGATTACAATTTTTATTTTTGTTGAGAGAACTCATTTAAACTTATTTATGTGTGAATTACTAAAATCTTACATCATTCTTGTACATAAATAGCAATCAAGTTGCATCCTATTCTCAAAAGCTTGTTCTTTGTTCTCATTTATGTTTTCATACAATGCTTCAAAGGTCAACACACCTGGTCGGTTTAATACAGTCCCTGGACCTCTCACTTCAAATCTCAGTGCAGTGATCGTCCTTCAGTGTTCCTTGCAATCAGAGTAACATTTTCAAGAAACAGTTTATTGGCAGAGACAGATTTAGTTGTAACAGGGAAGCTTCAGTTTGGGCGCAAACCCTCCCTTTTTCTGTATGGACTGTAATATTACAGAATTTTTCATGTAGAAAGATGGTCAAAGAACACAAAGTCACAAAACCTAGAAAAAAAATTGTGCTGAGTATCCTATCAATAAAGCATTATGTTATGTTATGAATTACTTTTATTTTTCAAGATTTATACTTTTTCATTTCTTAATAAATATTCATCATTCTTATTTAATAATTTAGTATCCATAATTTTGAATTCTGTTTCCTAAAGAAGAGGCTGAATGAAGATTGCACAAACTTGGGGCCCAATAACATCCAGATTTGTCCCATTCTTAGGTAAAGTTTTTTTGGCTGAAGTTGAGGTATCTCAGCAGCACTAGGTGAGGGAAGTACAGATCCCATCAGGTGATATGCTGCTTCTAGCACCAGTGCTGGTAAGGTTCAGTCCCTTTAATGATGATGAAATTATTTTGAAGTACATTAAGATACACAATAGTCTCATTTGCATTTTCTATTTGACTAACCTGAGGGGGTTTTTGTTGTTGTTGTTTTTTTTAGACAGGGTCTCACTTTGTATTTCAGGCTGGCCCTGAGCTCACTATGTAGCCCAGGAGAGCCTGGAACTCACAGCAATCCTCCTGCCTCTGCCTCCAGAGTGTTGGGATGACAGGCCTAAGCCACCACACCCAGCACTGTGGTATGTGGTACTGATTGCTGATGAGTGTGAGTCTCCATGCCCTGGCATTGTTTTATGCAGTTACCGGGGATTGAACTTGGGCCCTTGCACTTGAAAGTCAGGCGCTGGAATCATTAAGCTAAGTTCCTGGGCCCTGAGTTTTGTTTTTTACTCAACTGAATCACATTCTGGTTAAAAAGTTTCTTTTCAAAGTGAGTTGGAAATTTTTGATTAACTGATGTTCTGTCCAGTATCTGAATTGGCCTCTAATTACCTTAAAGTTCATTTCATATATTCCTAGAGATTTTGACTTGTTCTATGCCTTTAATTCATATATTCTGTGGTTTGGATGTAATCCTGTATGTGGTAGTGTTGTGGGAAGAGACAGGGCTTAATGTGAAGCAATCATTTCAGTGTGGCCACTGCCCTATGAAAGGACTAAGGCCAATTAGGGAGTGAATTTTCCCAGTCTGTGTTGTTAGAAAGCCAGGCAACCACTCATGTTTGACCGCATCTACACTAAGCCACTTCCCTCTGCTTCTCTACCATGTTCTGACATCGCTGGGGTCTTCACCACAAGGCCGACTTGAAGATTATATGTAAATATCCTGTTTCTTATCAAGGTCCCAGCCACTAGTTTTAGCTTCCTTTGAATCCTCATGTACTATTGTTGTAAATAAACCTTTATTTGAACACAACCATGCATGTTCTGTGGCTGCTTCTTTCCTTTAAAGGGAGTACAGACTCTGATTTTTTTTTAATTTAAATCTTTATTGGTACATTCTGAATATACATCATCATCGCATTCACACTGAGAGTTTGTTCCAGAATACAACATGACTTGCTTCTCATTTTGTTCCCCATCCCTCTGCCCTGCACCCTCCACTCCCTGTATACATAATTTTTGTTTCCTTTCTTCTTTATTACTGTCACATTCTTTCCTCCTCATTATTTACCCCTACAACCTCTTTCCTTTTAAATAGTTTCTATTTCACAATATCGACTATACATACTACAACTCATTTACAACTTCATTTTCTCAGTACAGCCTGAGTAACCCATATTTTAACAACTTCCTATGTGACTAAACTTTTCACCTCTGTGCTGCTGTAATTCATTATTTACACATCTTTTCAGTTTCATAGTGCTATGTTAGATCTTATTTCCAAAATAACACTATGAGATTTATAAAAGGAGTTGCTGAAATGTTTTTTTGAAATATCAAATCTATAGACTATACAGAGCTGTACTCTTACACTGATTTGCAGTCGATATTTTTTGATATTGTGATTCTTTGATATCTCTGAATATGATTATAATCATAATATTAACTCTACAATTAAATAGAGTTATAATATATTTCATAAGCACAATCTTGACTTAATTATCTTAATTATCCTAGTCAGTAGATTTCTTCAAATACTGCAATCAGATTAGCTTTCTTAAAGGGCAGCTTTGAGTTTCTCATTCCTGGTTGAAAACAAAACACCTCTGCATCCTTTTAACAGTCTGTCTATACTGTGATGAACAAGGTCTGCATTTCTTAGTCTGGGAATCAAGAGCCGTTAAACACTGAATCAAACTCAGTGAAGAAGGAAAGATAGGAGCGAATCAAGAGCCGTTAAACACTGAATCAAACTCAGTGAAGAAGGAAAGATAGGAGCAAAGAGCTCTTAAATAGGGAAAGTTGGGCTGGGGATTTAGCTCAGTGGTTTTGGCACCTGTCTTGCAAGGGCAAGGTCCCAGGTTCGATCCCCAGAAACCACATACCACAATGCTGGGCGTGGTCACTCACACCCACCAGCAATCAGTACCTCTTAACACAGTGCTGGGCTTGGTGGTTTACGCCTGCAATCCCAGCACTCAGGAGGCAGAGGCAGGAGAATTGCTGAGTTTGATACTGAGTTCAGGACCAGCCCAAACTACAAGACCTTGTTTCAAAAAAAACTAAAAGCTAAAATAATAATAATAATAATAATAATAATAATAATAAAGAAAGTGTTTTAAGGATGTGTCTAACGTTTACTTCTAACCACTCTGTTTTCAGTATTTAGGATACAGCCACCTACTAATGCTGTGTAACTGTCCTATGCATAGTTTTTATTTGGAACACACACACACACACACACACACACACACACACACACACACTATTATCACTTCCCAAGCTGGTTGCCTGTCAGTAGTCACAAGACCTGTTCTTTAAAACTGTCTATGAGTCTGGCCAGGGATATATCTCTGTGGCACCACACCTGCCTGGCAAGCACAAGGTCCTAAATCAAATCCCCATTATTGGAGGAAAATGACAACAATAACAACAAAATCTGTCCAAGGATCCAAATCCTATTTGTTCCAATTGTACCCAATTTCCACCCCTGCAAGAAAGTTCTTCCTGTCACAGGTTTGAAGTCATCTTTCTCGCTTTCAGTCTGTTTGCACTTTCCTTGTACTCTTTTTTAGTAACTGAGCTTTTTTTGAAAGGGGCCATGTTGACTGTGAATATTTTAATGGAAGGCATTATGATTCAATTACTTATAAGAATTAGTGGATTAAGTTTTGAATTATAAAAATATAAGATCCAAAGACAGGAAATGAAGACAACTACCGACAGGCAGCTCCTGCACTGGACAGGGGGTGAGTGACAAGGCTGCACATTAGTTGGTGCAGGGAAGGTTGGAGGTAAGACAGCAAACTGGGCCTTTTTCACTCCATGACTTTTATTTTCTGTTTTAGGTAAAAGGCAAGAAAATTTGATAAGAACAATGAAGGACTGATGGTGGTGTGCTAAGGCTGCAAAGACTAAATAAAAATTGCTAAGCATTAACTCAGAGTTGGCTCATTTCTACGAGTTAAGTAAAAATTATAGGAGGCAGTTGCTTTGCACAAAGCTCCAGCACTGGGCCCCAACAGAGAAGGATAAAAGTCAAGATGGAGTCATTTATGTTAAATTTCCATATTATCAAACTGAAACCTTTACTTGACCTTTTGAGACACCAGAGATAGCGACTGCTAAATTTCTCAAATAGTTCCGTTGCATTTGGCATCACAGTGAAGTTCATTTCTCCTTTAATCCTTACAAAGGAGTGACTTGATATTAGCTAGTCCTCTATTCTGTCTCCTTGTTCCTCCTGCCTTACCTGAAAAGTCACCTTCAAACTACTGATCTGTTTTTCACTCTTTGTACTGTTTCCAGTGCTTCGCTCCCTATAAAACCTACATCTCTACTTGGCCCATAGAAGTAACTATTCTCCAGAGAATGAAATATTGCTACACTCTAGTATCTCAAATAAAACTAATTAAGACCTTTAAGCTAAATTGGTTTTACTTTTGTCTTTCAACACACGCAAAAATACTGGAAAGATAGCAAAGGAAGGCAGCAAAAGTTTTCTTAAAATTGTCATGGACGGGTTCCAGTATGGAGTCTTGGTGGAACAAAGGAGGTTGTGAAAACAAGAACGGCCTTTGGGAGAACGGACTGAGCGGTTTCTGAATGATGAGGAATTACGTGGGACGCCGGAGGGCCCTGAGGAGGGCGAAATGAACCGAACTGGAGGCCATCAAATCGACTAAGTACAGTCCCAAGTCCTAGAGAAATACTGAGTGTGGCGACCACGGGAGGTGGAAGCAGACGAAATAGGTCGAGTCGCGTGGCTCAGGGCAGAGCAAGACCCGGTGTTTTCAGTGACACGCTCCCGTCCCGTTCCCATCCGGCTCCGCAACATCAACAGCAGAGTTGTGCTACAGCCCTCTGCGGCCTTCAGACGCTTGGCTGGTTCCCATCATCGTTGTCTTTCTGGCCACTGTTATAAAATCAGATGTTTTCTTTTGCTTCAGATTCTAGCAAGTAAACTGGTCAATTTTTCTTCCTTCCTGGCTCTTGTGCCTAAAACAATGGCTTATTACATTCTGATTTTTCTCTTGTGATCTATATCCAATAATATATTCATTCTATGGGCTACTTGCAGCTCAGGTTCAAATGACCGCAGTTGTTTGATCTGGTAAATAAAATAGCTCTAAAATAAAACTTTCACGAAGCCCACGGTAGAACACTGAATCCAATAAGTAATCCTTCTGCAGGGAGGAGGAAGGCCGTGTCAGTGTTTACGGGTGTCAGAAGCCCTTTCAACGAGAGCACAATTGCTTTGCAATGGTGCTTGTGACTAATTGCTGCCTGGCCTCTCAGGTCACTTTTCTCCATTAACTTGTGGTATTTACTGTGTTGTCATGAAGGTCATTTTGAATTTAATAGCCAGGAACTTCAAATGGAAAAATGACTAGGAGAAGCCAAAGTTCCAAATACCGTAACCTTGGCCACTCCTTTGCATGCTGTTCTTTCAAAGTTACTTCCCTTCTCTTTGTTCAACATTCTAATTACTAAAGAAAATCTACACCTAAACCATAAAAATACTTACGACTGGATAGCCTTTCTTTAAGGTTTACAAACCAAACCATCTGGTGACCTGCCGGTGACATCAGGGTACACAGTGCTCCTCCTTATTCTTTAGCCCATGCTTTGACTAACACAAAGCATGTAGTTTGCTGTGCAGTTGAACTTGTAGAAAAGTTGTATGTTTGCCTAAAGAATTAGAGGAACTAGCCCTGTGGTCAGTTGCATTATTCCGGCCAGAGGGTCTGAGGTGGAGAAGAGAAAAGGGGACCAGACCTTGGATGACAAAGACCCCATTTAGCAAACAACCTCTCTTTCCTCCATCTGACTGCAGCTCATTCTCCAAGTGCTCTAAGATGGTCCTTTTGTGGGATCACAACCACTCCGCATCTTCTGAGCTGCTGCTCATCAATAAACCTCATTGCCTTTCCACTAACTCTTTTCCTGAATATTGCTGCTCTTGGGTGATGAGCAAATAGATTTGAGTAACATCAAAAGCACTATGGTGTTGTGTTTCTTAAAAATAATCTTAATTTGCCATATGGGAATTTGCGGCAAGAAAGTCGAGTGTGATGAGTTGATGTGACTTATCCGTCATGGAGATCCAGGACATACGTCCAAGCACGATACCTGGGACTAGTCAGAGAGTGCTATCTTTAATTCTTGCAAGAACTCAAGCAGAGTTTCAATGGGTGGCCTAGATGTCATGTCAGCCGGAGGAACAGAGAATGGAAAGATGGCCACCATTAAGCTCTCGGCTCCTGTGCTCTTTCACAGTGGTCCACTCTCATCCTACAGAGTGCACTTTCCTGCTTTTAATTGGCCCACACTATGCAGAGCATTCTTTTGTCCAATGCTTCATTCAGGATAAGGAGAACCTACATGGAATCTCTCCAAGGAGTTCCCAGTACCCCAGACCCTGCTAACTAATCTACAGGTGTATTTACTAAAGGTGATTGTGTTCCCTCTTGGATATCTTTTTTTATTAGTTATTTCTTTTAGAGAAAGAGTTTGGATAGATCACCTTCATGGTGACTCAGAGCTTGTGTTGATGCTTCTAGGGAACACTCAGAAGCCTGAGGCACATTGATGTCTCTTTGAGAGGGTCACACATGGAGTGGTGTTCTGGCTCCTACTTAGCTATCCCCCAACACCTTATATGGTGAGAGGTGTGGCACTTTATAGATGGTTGGAAGTAGGATGCATGATGCCAAGATTGATTTGTGGTGGGATGCTAGGACCAGGGCTGCCCACCCTGAGTGGAAGTGCTCGCCATACTAAGATGGGTAGTCTGGATGGGATATAGGGAACAGAAAGAGGGCAGCTGCTGTTTGCTTGCTGCTGGCTGCTTTCGATGTCCTCCGCCTGCCATGAACTGTTTTTCCTCTGCAGCACACCTCTGCCAAGTCACCCTGCCCTAAACCTAGCAGATTATGGACTGAAACTTCTCTAAACTGTGAAGAGAAATAAACTTTTCCTCCTTTAACTTTGAGTGTTGGTGTTTAATAGGCCATCTGGGTGAAGATTTTACCTGGTAGGGCACACCTAAACTTTTATCTCCTTTGGAACTGTCTATAGATATTCATTGTATCTTTTTATTAACATTCAGTAGGTCCATATTGGTGTTGGCAAAACAGTGGTAGACAGAGAAAGTGTATGCAAATAAATAATTATCATAGTGAAAAACAATGTTAAGTGCAATAAACTTGATATCAGTTAATGGGTACACAGTATTGAGTACTTAGATTTGATGTAATAGCTGCAAGATTTGACATTCAGTTGTGGTGGTAGCTCATTTAAATTGAATAAAAAGTCCCTGTTACTGAGAATTTGTGGCACTTTCAGACTATCCACAATGGCTAGTTTAACAGACTATTGAACAAACTATAAAAGGATTACAGAAAGAGATAGGTTGGTGTCCAGCACACGACCCATCATACTTACTTGGTTTTTCAGAATATCCTGTAATGAGGGAGTGTTTTATTTGAGTATGCATTGATTCTACATTGAAAAAACTTACAGTCTTATATTCTGGGTTCATTCTAAGGGTCTCTTTGTGCAACTCTTTAAATCTCTTCAAGCAATCCTCCTGTTTTGTTTCTTTGAAGAATTTGGATGTAGATCCAATCTAGGATCCATGATGTAAATCCATATCAAAGGATGTTTGTCCTTTTGTGCAAACCCTCAGTTAAACCATTTAAAACTTATTTCATTGGAAGAACTTCGATTTCCCACCTTCCTTCAGAGACACTCCTATGTTATCACTCCCATGTTATAATTTGAAAGTGTGAAATTATAGCCACTGTTGGATAAGAATTTTACAAAGAAGACTCAAAATATGGTCCTATATCCATTAAAAAACTGATAAGATTAAGTCATTCATACTCAAATAGTTGTACCTTCAAGATATCCTCATAAGTGAATTAAATAGGTCACATGTGTAAATATCACATCTTTCCTCTGATATGAGAGGAAATGAAGGGAAATATATGAGAAATGAGAGGAAATATATGAGAAAATGAAGTAAATGAGTTCTAGTATATATAGTTGATATTGTGAATTTAAATAAAAGGAAAGAGGGTGTAGGGGTAAATAACAAGGGGAAATAGAATGTGATAATAATAAGAAAAAGGAAACAATGCTTATGTATATAGGGGTTGGGGGCTGCAGGGTGGGTGGGGGAAGGGGAAAAATGAGAATCAAGTCATGTCATATTCTGGTATAAACTCTTAGTGTTGAGTGTGATGATGATGTTTATTCCTAATGTACTAATAAAGATTTGAATTTTTAAAATATGGTCTTGGGGAGCTTTTCATGAGGTAATGAGTGTGATATAAAGTAGGGTGATGTTGTGTGACTGGAGGAGGCACACTGGCCAGTGAGACACTTGTTTTTGTTTTGTTTTTTGAGACAAGGTCTTGCTTTTCAGTTCAGGCTGGCCTTGAGCTCAGCCTCAAACTCACAGCAATCCTCCTGCCTCTGCCTCACAAGTGCTGGGATTATGCAAGTGAGCCACCACACCTGGCACTGTAGTATGTGGCTTCAGTTGCTGATGATGTGAGTCTCTATGCCCAGCATTGCTGTAAGTGGTTATTGGAATGGAAACTAGAACCTTGCAATTGCAAGGCAGGCATCAGAGCCACTGAGCTAACTCCCCAGCCCAAGAGACACTTGTTTATACAAAATTGTTTTTATTGTGAAATAAGTACATTTTATATACACATCATGATCATATTTAACATTAACAATTTGTTTACACAGATTTGAGATGTACCACAGCCTGATGCTGAATATACTGTTTTACTAAACAACAGAGGGATTGTAGGTATGCCGGCCTTATGACCAGGTAGAACAGAGACATCCAGTCTACTATGATTATATTAATTTCTATGGTTTTTTGTTCAGTCATGATCATTTAAGATTCTTTTTTTAGTTTTTTGAGGGTCTTACTATGTAGTTCAGACTGGTCCTGAACTCAGCCTCGAACTCAGCAATCCTCCTGCTTCTGCCACCTGGGTGCTAGGATGACAGATGTGAGCCACCAATCTGGCACTATGGTATGTGGTACTGACTGCTGATGAACATGAGTCACCATACCCAGCATCATTGTATGTGGTTACTGGGGATCAAACCTGGGACCTTGCACTTGTAAGGCAGGTGCCAGAACCACCGAGCTAAATCTCTGGCCCATACATTAATATTTTAAATAATTTTTTCCATGTCTACTACTTTCAGGTTATAATTCAATTTTTTAGTGTTTTTATTTAAATTCTAATTTGCATACAGTCTTTGACAAAGTTTATAATTGATCATAATCTCTTCTCCATTGGAAAAATAAAAGAACCTTAGAATAATGGAAATATAATCACTTCTTTTACAAGTTACCTTTATTTGTGCACTTTCAAGTTATTGTTATTACATGGATTTATATTATAAAACTCAGGTGTTGCTTAGAATTTCATAGTTCCTTTGTTCCCACTTTTTTTTTCTAGACAGAAATTACTTCTCATTAATCGCATACTTAGAAAATCAGTCAGAAAGTCTCTGTAAATGGTAAACTCACACATTTAATTCATTTAAACACTTAAATTCATGAAACTCAGGAAAACATTTAATTCATCCTTGTTCTTAAATAATAATTTAACTGGCTATAACATTCTACATTGTGATTATACCACAGTGCCGGGCGTGGTGGCTCACACCTGTCATCCCAGCATTCAGGAGGCAGAGGCAGGAGGATTGCTGTGAGTTCTCCTTCCGAAAACTTTTTTTTGTTTTTCCTTCCGAAAACCATTTTTTGACACAAATCTTAAACCTTCATACTTTTTTTCTTCCTAATCACACTCTTTACTTCCCACTCATATTTTACACCTATTTACATGACTATACAGCATATACTTTAGGTAATTTTCAGATGTAGCTTCCAGTTAATTAACTATTTTTATATCTGTACCTACATTCTAATTTAACCTCTCTAATGACACAATTTCAGTGGATGTATATTTTGTATCAAGCATTTTCACCTAAAAATTCTTGTTATTTTTCATAGTTTTTTTCTATGTTTTTCTTTATTATTCCTTCTGTAATCCCTTTAAACATTTTTATTTTGTGGTCTGTCTTATTGTTCAATTATAAATTTCACATGGGGAATCTAGCCTTAATATTTATATATCTCTTTTGTCTTGCATATTGTAGAATTTTCCTCTCGCATTTTTAACAATGGATTGTGAGTTCATATTTAATAGGGCTTTAGTTGTAATCTTTAGTTGAATTTTTAAAATCTTGATTCGAAGGCCTTTCCTAGTAGGAAATATTAGTTTGTTTCTGTCAAATATTTATGGAATATTATCAGTCTTAGTCAAGGCTTACATCAATTATGCTCAAAGAATTCCTGAAGAAGACCTGGTAACAAACAAATTCCATTTTTAAAAGAAAAATTACCCAAGAAAGAGGATTTAGTTGTGTTGTAAAACTCTAAAAAGCTTTTGTTTGACTCCCCCATTAGTCTTTCTGCACATGCTCAACTTCTCTGGTATTTTAAGTCCATGAACATCTCAGCATGACAGGGCGGAGTGCAGATCTGCCTG
Organism: Petromus typicus; assembly: GCA_004026965.1. NCBI lineage: Eukaryota > Metazoa > Chordata > Mammalia > Rodentia > Petromuridae > Petromus > Petromus typicus. The sequence continues at coordinate 17,864 of PVIR01012396.1, forward strand.
CTCAGTATGCTCAGCCAGCCCAAGAGCTTTCTCTTGATCTAGTTTCCTTCAGAACATGTTGGAGACCTGCGGTGAATGTGGGATTTGTCCCCAAAGTCTGTCATCTAGTTTCAAAGTCTGAAGTCCCTGCAAACACTGTATATTTAAATATTTTTGCTAGTGGGAGACAAAAATCTAGGTCCTATTCTTAATACTCCTTTTTGATGGAGTCCATCTCCATGCTCTCTGTAACATCAGGACCTCCAGTGCTCAGGTCGGCAGCTGTATTTTTATAAGATTTACCCCTTGTTCGCTGATATACATTTTCTAATCAAAATATTGGGCATACAATTTCTGCTTTATGTTTTCCAAGTTCTTTCAATATTCATTTATAAATATAATGGAGTTATATAGTATCTTCTAGGATATTTTATGGATGGGGTCATGTGGACATAGTTGTAGAAAAAAAACTTAAGTTGACATAACACAGACAAAATGTTCAACTTCTTGATACATCATGTGGATGCTTCACAATTTTTCATTTTCCTTATTTCAGGAACTTTAAATTTATGAAATAAATCCAGGTTTCAGAAACTGATTAAGATACATTGATTGTATTTTGTGATTGATAAAGCCTAGTCCCTGTTTGCCAAATGCAGAAACTTTACTGTCATGAAGTCAAGTTATCTTTATGACAGTGATAACCTCATCAGTGCCAAAGTTACCTGTGGCTGGAGGTTTTGGAGATTTTTCAGTTCTTGGGGTCTGCCATGTCTAAGTACTGGTTATGGTGCCTCTGTGTCAAATTAGGTATCTAAAAGTTGCATTGATTTATTTATGTTTAGACCTAAAACTTAAATTATGTCCTGATATGTTGTTGTATGAAAAGAAGTGCACAAACAATGAAAGGAAAAGTATTTTTTGTTTTATTCTCCAGTTATCTCTACTACTTACCAATTGTGTGTGTGTGTGTGTGTGTGTGTGTGTGTGTGTGTGTGTGTGTGTGTGTATACATTTAAAGGGAAAGATTCTATTTGTTTGGTTCTTAAATAACTTCGACTACTGGGCTGGGGATTTAGCTCAGTGGTTCTGGTGCCTGTCTTGCAAGCCCAAGGGAGTGGGTTCGATCCCCGATAACCACATACAAATACTGGGCGTGGAGACTCACGCCCAGCAGCAGCCAGTAGCACATACCACAGTGCCGGGCGTGGTGGCTCACGCCTGTAATCCCAGCACTCAGGAGGCAGAGGCAGGAGCATTGCTGTGATGTGAGTTGGAGGCTGAGCTCAGGGCCAGCCTGAACTACAAAGCGAAACCCTGTCTCAAAAAACCTAAAAAAAAAAAAATTAAATAAATAAATAACTTCAACTACTATTTTGATGTGTGTACCTGTGAGCACTACTTAGTTTCTCAAATCTTGGAATCATATCGAAAAGCACCACCCCCATTTCATAGTCAACATTGATTTTCATGTAGATTCCACTCTTTTTCCATCAGAGTGGCCACCAACACCACACTTTCCAAATATATAATTTTAATAAAAGGAATGTAGTATTATCTAATATTAAATATTTAAACAACTTTGAGCTAATAGTTCATACAATGTAATTATTTGTGTCCTAGAAAATACACCGAGCTACATCTGTAACTTTGCTTTACTGCCTTGGATAGTGCAGTTTGAGAATTTTAGGTGAGACTATTCCAATTACTGTATTGATCCAAATATCTATTAAGGTGTCAAGATGTTTCCCTAAAGACTCATGTGGTTATAGGTGGGGCTTCTTAAAGGTGGCTGGAGCTAGACTGTGTGATTCTGGGATTAAGTGTGAGAATAAAATAATATTTCAAGAAATATATGCTATATCAACTTTATGTCATCTGTGTCAATGTTGAACGAAAATTCAATCAAAAGGAAAATGCGAGACCTGCCAACCTGAACTGCATGTCACTTTTAAAAATCTGACTTACATCTGTATTGATTAAGTCAGACTTACTTAAAATTATACAGTTCCTTTCTCTGTCTAACACTCAGAATCCAGAAGACAGAACATATGTTTGTCAAGCTTTCCCTTATATAACTTATGAAATTCTTGCAGTTCTTGAAGCTTATAAATCTTATTTTCTTATGGTTAAGTCAGACTGGATATCTTATTCTACTACCAGTTTTGGAGACTACAAAGGGTCATGGGAATAGAGCATGAAGATGATCACTTTCCACTGTGTGTTGATATGTTTTCCTATTTAGGGGACAAATACCCAATGCCACAACTCAGATGAGAAGTTTAATTTGGCTCAGAGACATCATGGAGGAAGGGCCTGATAGAGCAAAACTGCTCGGCTCATGGTACTGGAAGCCAAGTAGGGAAACAATATCAGTGTAGGAGAAGGGAGGGTCCAGATAGGGTCCCTAAGGTGGCACCTCCATGGTGCACCCCAACACACCCACAGGTGTGCCTCACCGATTAGTTAGGTGTCCCTTAATCCACTCAAGCTATCAGTCAACTTGTAAATTATTTTTCTCAGACAAAGGACTTACAGGGTCTTTAAGAAAGGCAGATGTAACCATGCTAGACAAGGCACAAGTTACTTTCACGGCAGCTGTAAGTTTTTGATTCTCTAAGTTCTCCAGAACTTCCCCACAGTGACCCATTACAGTTTTGAGGATTCATTGTGTTCTCTGCCAGTGTTTAGGTTTTCAGAAAGAAATTTGGAAAATCTTTAAACTCAATAGATATAATTCAACAATGTGAAATAAAACTTAGTATTTGTTTCTTTTTTTTAGGTTTTTTGAGACAGGGTCTCGCTTTTGTGGTTCAAGCTGGCCCTGAGCTCAGCCTCAAACTCACATCACAATCCTCCTGCCTCTGCCTCCCGAGTGCTGGGATTACAGGCGTGAGCCACCACGCCCGGCACTGTGGTATGTGGTACTGGTTGCTGCTGGGTCTCCACACCCAGTATTGTTATGTGGTTACCGGGGATCGAACCCAGGTCCCTGCGCTTGCGAGACAGGCGCCAGAACCACTGAGCTAACTCCCCGGCCCAGTATTTGCTTTTTCATGTCTTTCAGCTAAATAGATCAGAGCAAAGAGATTGGAAACGATTTTATTGAATGATAAGTGGTTCCTATGGGTATGTCGAGGACCTGAACCAGTAATTTAGAGTTATAATATTTTTCAAATCATCACATTACTTCAGTTCTTGAGATGCCTTTTGCTGTTTCTGGGCAGAAAATTCATGTTTCCTCTTCTGTCTGTTTTGTGGTTCTCTTAAGTGATAGCAAGTGATAATTTTGACTAATTTTAAATTTTTTCAATTCTCTAAAATTAGATAAAGTAATATAAAGGAAATATATATGCATCACCTATTTATATATAATTATATTGTGAAATCGTCTTTGTTCCTTTTTCTCGTTAAAATACATTACAGACAAATGGATTCTCATTCAATATATGTAAGCATGCATATTTAAGAAAATAATATTTTCCTACAAAAACATAATGCTATTTACCATATCCAATATATTGAACACTTATTCCCTAAAATCCTCAAATATAGGGCACAGTCTAGCCAGGCCAGGAAATGTGTCAAGAGCGTCAGTTTCACCCTTCCTGTGTGGCTACTTTGTATTTTTTACTGCGTTGATCAGCAAATAAGCCTCATGACCCATCCTTAATCCAGGTACCATGTAGTTCACAGCTCTTTAAATTCTGTAAATCTCTATGTGATACAAAAATATCATTAATATTTTTGAACTAATCAGGATTTCAGGTTTGATAAAACATAAATTAGCTTGATCAACTTATGCAGAAAAGAATTTAATCAGAATAATATTACGTTTCTCAATTGCAGGATGGTACTACTACCACTGGTTTCTCATTCCCATGCTTCTGTATTCTCAACTCTATCACTGTGTCCCTGGGCCTTCATGCTGGTAAAGGAAGTATTTAAACTTGGAAGTGCAGCTTTCTGTCACATTTATACTGCTGTATTTTTTTCTCTTCTTTTTTTTTTTTTTTTTTTTTTTTTTTTTTTTTTTTTTTTTTTTTTTTTTTTTTTTTTTTTTTTTTTTTTTTTTTTTTTTTTTTTTTTTTTTTTTTGAGATAAGGTCTTGCTTTGTAGTTCAGACTGGTCCTAAGCTCACTGTGTAGCCCAGGGTAGCCTCGAACTCACAGCAATCCTCCTGCCTGTGCCTCCTGAGTGCTGGGATTATGGGTGTGAACCACTATGCCTGATACTGTTGTATGTGATACCAGGGATTGAACTCAGGACCTTGCACTTGCTAGGCAGACACCAAAACCACTGAGCTAAATCTCCAGCCCATATACTACTGTTTTATTTTCTTAAAAAAAATTGTCTGGATGTTCATTTCAGATCACATTTCCCCATAAGGCAGACCTTTAGAAGAAGAGTCGCTTTTAAATATTCTATTGTGGGCACTCAGAATCAAGGTATGTAAGAGGAGGAAGGAAGGGTAGGGTTGAGGGAGAAAGGAGCAGCCAGCCATCATGGTGGGTGCTCAGAAACTGGAGTGTGCCTCCCCAGGGAAACAGCTGAACTGCAAGGGCCCCTTAATTGGAGGAAATGTGGGAAGCTCTATATACCTGATCAAAGTGCAGCTCATTCTCTTGAGCCCGTGTCAGTAACCAGAGAGGGCTGACACCTCAGGAATGTTAGTAACTCTTCCAGCTGTTGGCAGCGTAAGTCCTTTGGTTATAGAGTATATGGCAAAGGGCTGTAATACTATTTTTATGATATTATCTGCCAGCCAAATAGAAAAATGTTTACTTCAATCATCACACGTGTATGCAAATAGTGTTAATGCAATCTGTATGTCTGATAAATGACCTACCAAGTATAATGAAGGCATTATTCAGTTCCCTGTAGCCTGCAAATCAAAGAAATAGATGCCGGTGGCACGCCCCCATCTGAGTGGGCCCCGTGGCATGTCTCACTGCTCTGTCAGCCTTTGAACTGGTCGTTCTCAATCACTATCCCGTCCCCTAACCTTGATCTATTACATGGCATTAACGTTAGCTATATTTTCTTCCACAAAGAATGGAAGATGGAGCAAGAATGGAAGCTGAATTTGACAAAAATGTGAAGTTTCTTAGGAAAGTCCTTAGGTTGTCTTTGGGAGCACTGAAGCAAAATACTGCAGTAGTGTGTTCTTGAGAAGAGCGGTAGATGGACGCTGTGTGTGTCGGGTGACCTGGCCAGGTAGCCCAGCATGCTAAAGAGAGATTTGTAATCTTCACTATAAAATCATTTTAAGTGAAAACTTCCTCTGCGATCTCATAAACTCAAATAAAGAGGAGAGAATATTTCTGGGTTCAGGCCAGGAAACCCTGGTAGAGAGATGAATGAAATATACGAGAGACAGAGGATATCTTCGAGGAGGGTCAGGGAACATCACTGACACGGAGCTGTGAACTAACTCAGACTTCCAGGTTTACTGAGGAACAGCGAAAGCATAGTGTTCTGTTGAGCACAGTCATTTGGTTTAGTTAGCAAAGCAGGCAAGCAAGGCATGGTGACGGCTTGGCTGGATAGTTAACTTTTATCCGACTGTCCCCTGGGGGTCCTCCTTGCTTCCCCCATAAGGTCCACCTCTGCTCTAGTTGGCAAAAAGATCTCATCTTCAAGATGTTCTGGTTCCTTGGAGTCAGAAGCAGACACTGACCCAATGGACTCTACAGAGCTAGGAACCCGGATGATGAAGAGAACTAGGGAGTCCCTCTGGGGAACCAGAGAACTGATGTTCTGTTTAGAAGAGGTACCTGCTCTTCAGCTTCCAGCTGGTGTTCCCATGGAAACATGGCTGTCATTTTACATCTCTGGCCTTTTTTTTCCTCATGAAAAGATGGAAAAATATTAGACACCTACATTTTAATTTAAATGCCCAACTTTGAAAATCAGGTATTCTTGAAGGCTAGCTTAGTCTGAGACTATACATTTATAACTTGATTGAAGTGTTAGAAAGATGGCTTAACAGAAGAGGATAAATTAGAAAATGGTTCACAGAGGTGAAAGTGCATGCTTGTAATTGCTGCCCTCTGGGAGGCTGAGGCAGGAGGAGTACAAGTCTGAGCCCATGTAAGTCAATTAAATAATTTAGTGAGGTCTTGTCTCACAAATAAAATAAAGTAAACCTTCTGGGATGCCCCTGAATGTAGACAGTACTACACACACACAAGTTAGAAAATGATTGTGCAAAAGTAAACTGGGTGTTGAAAGAAGGAATATTTCTCTTTTGCCAACATATTTCATAACTGACAGAAAACTATATTAGGGACTGTAACTAAACTGTCCAAAGTTATAGGTTTAAGTTGGATTTCTATCAGTATAGATGTTTTTATACATTAGTATTATTGCTTTTCCTATTTTGTAAGAAAGGACATTATCAATTTAGCAATTTATGCATTTTTCAGAGACTCTTTTCACAAATGCTTGAAAGCTTTCTGTGTAATTCTTTACTGTATTACTTTCGAAATTTTAAAGTTTGGCAATTTACCTGATAGAAAAATTATAATTTTCACAAACAGCCCTCTGTCAATCCTGAAACTATTCCACTACAGTACTTATGATGATTTTAAACTACTAAAATATTTGTGATTGTCCACTTACATGATCTCTTCTTTTCAGACTGATTTATTCTATGCAATTTTAACACCAAGTACAGTATTCGGTGTTGAGAAAGCCACAATGAAGAAACATGGTCTCCAGTCCCCAGACAGTTACAGTGCAAAAAGGAGATGGTCGTATTCAAGTTTGACTTACAGATAAAAACTTGTAATTAGCAAAAAGAGGCAAGATTGATGCTAATGGAGTGCATTTTTCTTCTGATGCCACATCTCAGTTCTTTATGAGATATTCATTTACCTTGGAAAAAAAACAAAGCGCCACACAAACACATGAATATTTTGACCTCTTCAAAACATAAAGTTCTATTGACCTGATATGTGCATAAATGGTGAATCAATTTTCTTTCTAGTCTTTCCAGTAATTCTTTATGCTGAGATAAGGGTGTGCTTCACTTTTATACCTCAGCCTCTGGATTTTCTCTTCTCCTTTCCCCTCCCTGTCTTGGTTTTCATCAATCCATCCCTTTGAGTGCTGTGCAGACAGGTCCTGCCAGCTTCCGCCAGAAGCCATAACTGGCTTCCTCCTCAACAGAGGGCTCATAAATCCTGTTTGCCTGGCGCCTCTACCTGATTACCAAAAGGCCATCTTGAAGTTTACCATGTCCAAAAGTGACATGTTTTTGGACAACTACCCCTTCTTCAGTTTTCCTCATATTATTAAATGGTAACTCCAGTTTTCCACCTGTTTGGGCCAGAAACCAAACCAAACATCCTCTAACTATTCAAATTTTCTTCTTATCTTTTCGCTAATCTTCTCGGGCCGACCTTCTAAGTGTATTTACAAACTTATCATTTCTTACCATTTCTTAATCTATTTTTCTTGATTTGAATAATTATATTAATCTCTCCATTGGTCTCTACACTTCCTGTTTGGTTTTCAAAACACAACTGCTTGGGCTTTAGCTCAGTGGTTCTGGTGCCTGTTTTGTAAGCTCAAGGGCTCAGGTTCGATCCCTGGTTAACCACATACAAAATGCTGGGCATGGAGACTCACACCCATCAACAATCAGTACTACATACCACAATGCTGGGCATGGTGGCTCATGCTTGTAATCCCAGCACTGGAGAGGCAGAGGCAGGAGGACTTCTGTGAGTTCAAGGCTACCCTGGGCTACATAGTGAGCTCAGGGCCAGCCTGAATTACATAGTGAGATCTTGTCTCAAAAAACGAAATGAAAACACAACTACTAGAGTGATTTGAAAGTCTTCGTCACATTATAGCATTCCCCTGCTCAAAACTTTCTACTGGTTGCATGCTAATCACTTATGCAGCTATCCCACAGCTTTCAGAATTTGCTAGGACGTCGTGTGATGTGATCCCAACATCCTTCTCATCTCATGACCAACCAACCAGCGGCAGTGCTTCTCCTCCCCCTGGTCAAACCATGCCGACCACATTGCCATTCCTCCTAAATGCCAGGCAGGGCCCTGTCAGGGACCAGGGGTCAGATGTCCCCTCTGCGGAAGTATTCTCGGCCATGTGTCCACACCTGTCACGTGAATGCCTCTTTCTAGAGACCATGCAGAATGGAAATGAGAACATGAAGGAGAAAGGAAAGGAAAAGGGTTGCATGTATTATTACTTTTGTGTATTTCTCTGATCCGTACCTTGTCAAACTCTTGTTAATACCAAGGCCAATACGCACTCTGTCTTAGTTGCGTTTTTCAATGTAAACAACAACCTGAACATATTTCATCTGAGTGTGGCAACTTAGACTTGTAGTCTAATCACACAGGCTCATGCTAACGAGGCAAAGGCAGAGGGGGTTGGAGCCCCTGCTGACAAGTTTGAGTCATCGAACATAAAAAAGTTTATTTCTGAAATATTTCTTTCTGATATGAGCAAGCTGTTTGTGAAGGAACATCATAGTTTTAGGGAGAGATTATAGTTAATATATTATCTTTCATTCGCGTAGTGGAAAAATAACCTAAATAGATATTTTCTTAGCATTGATACTGACTCCTCACAAAATAGGGGGAAAAGTGAATCTGCATTGATGCCTTTCAAGACTGCAGCCCTCTTCTTTTGAGTGTCACCTGCTATTTCTTGTGCCTCTCTGGCGTTTTATTTTCCTGTGGTCTGTGATGATATGAGCTTTGTGAACACTGATGGATAGAGCCCACCTAGCATGCATGTACCCACAACAGCTCAGGGAGTAGTTGAATAATTTGCTTTCTACAGAGCTGCAGCCCCCATCCATTGCCCTAGTTGCTGAGGGCAGGGCCTCAGTTGGCAACTTTGGACAGTTATTTAGTGGTAACTCCTCATTGTCTTGCAAATTTGAGTAAAAAGTCACTTTATCATTTCTTGGGGAAATAGAGATATCATTTTGTCTTCCAAATAAATGTAGCTTACCTTCTGAGAGCCTGAGAGCTCCAGCTGTGGGCACTTAGGGCTCGCAGGGTACTACACTGGCACGTGTTACATTTAATTTGTAAGGCTTGCCCGTTTGATTAAATGCATAATAGGTGGGTGATCCTCGTGTTGTGTGATTTGTAATGCACATTTTCACACCATCACTTTTATACTTGAAACAACTTGAACAGGAAATGGACTTACCTTGAACAGGAAATGGGCTTACCTTATTGCTAACAGATACCATCAAAACTTTCTAGTAAGATTTTGTAGGCTTAATGTTAAACACAAAAGCTTGCCAAACCTGTAGTTACATCTATGTTGAAAGGGAATGCATTTTAAGAAGTCTAAACAGTTTATGCATTTACTTCAGAAATGCTTGCTGGGAGTTGTGATAGATACTTATAACCTGAGCATTTGATCACCATGAGTTCAAGCCCAGCTTGGGCTACAGAGTAAGCTCAAGTCCATTCTGAACTAAATAGTGAGATCCTCCCCTTCCCTCTCTGTCTGTCTGTCTGTCTGTCTGTCTGTCTCTCTCTCTCTCTCTCTCTCTGTCTCTCAAAAAAAGTTATGTACTTAGTGAAATGAAAGCAAATGAATGAACTTTCCTTGCTATTGGGGAAAATGAGAGCTTTTGGAATTGGTGCTATCTTATAAGTGGACAGTTCAGTCAGCAGGATTTATATTATTTACACCACTCTTTGAAAGAAAGTCGATATTTATATGCAATAAAGTAGAAATTAAATGTTATTATTTTTTTTAACCTAAGAATTTAGTTACTCAGTGCTTGCAACAGGTTTGGTTTAATAGATGGTTAAACTTAATGTTGAGTAACTTTCAGAGATTTCGGGGAATTGAAATATCATATGGAAGAGGCTAATTCTAAGAAAAATGCACAAAAATCTTGGAGGGCAATTTTAACGATTAGATTTCATGTGAACCTGTATTAGGGCCTTTCTCAAGGATTTGGAAGTGCTGATGAGAATGCGGGATCTTGATCCTTAAGCTTCATAAAGCAGCTGGTAACCCTTTGAGAAGAGGAGTAGCAATATTATCTCTCAGGGGGGAAGAAAAAGGCTGTAGGGATCCTGAACTCCAAAAACCGTCAGCAGGGACCTAAAGTTTCTATACGCTCATGTGCCAGATATACAGATACCCTCTCAGGGGAAAAGTACGAAACCTTGACTGTAGCTCTAGAGAGATGGTCTGGAGCCCTTTTGATCCCTCTCAAAAGAATAGGATAAAGGCAGAGGAGGTGACTTCATTGAGCCCCTAAACCTGAACTCAAATGATATTCTTGACCTGGATAGTACACTACCTGACAAAATAGAAAAAAAGTAAAGAATTGTTTTTCCCTCAAACCAATAGCAAATTGTTTCATCGTTTTCCTTCCTGATGTTCCCAGTGGAAAAGATCCTCTTCTGAAGGGGAAATAATCCCAGATCCACTTTTTAAAAATTTTATTGGTACATTGACCTACATAATGATCACATTCATCATAGGGAATTTATATCTATACATAATACATCTTGCTTCATTTTTTCTCTGTTCACCTCCCCTCAGATCAATCCCTCTTCCTGTCATTCTTTTTTTAAATCTTTGTTCTAATATTTTCTCCTCTATTCTCTTTTGGTTCTTGTCCATTCCTTCCTCGCCCTTTTCTCTCCTTCTCATTTGAACATTTTCTTCCCTTTTCCTAACATCTATTATACATTTTGGTCCTTATTTAGACTTTTGGTTTCTCATATCAAGAAACAAGGTGATATTTAAATATGTGTGTGTGGTTTGATGGGGTCAAGGTGCATCCATTTAGCTAGAAATGTCTCAAGATTATTCATTTTATGACAGAGTAGTACTCCACTGCAATAAAAATTAAATCCTTCGCTCATTCATCTGTTGATGGACATTTCAGCTGTTTCCAAGATTTAGCAATTACAAATGGTACCATGATAAGCATGGATGTGCATATATGGCTGTGGGGTGCTGTTGTTAATGCTTTTGGAAAGACACTCAGGAGGGGAAGGGTTGGGTCAAATGGAAGCTTTAATCCTAGTGTGCTGAAGAATCTCCCTCCAGCAATGGAGAAGGGTTCTTTTTTCCTCACAACCCAGCCAGCATTTGTGATTGGTTCATTTCTTGATAATAGCCATTTTTTTCAGGAGTGACTTGGAATCTCAGGGCTGTTTTAATTTGCATCTGTCAAATAACCAGTGATGTGGAACATTGTTTTCATATATTTATTTCCTATTTATAATTGTTCATCTGAGAAGAGTCTATTAATTTCAGATCTCCATTTTTGGATTGGGTCTTTAAATGTAAGGGATTTTTTTTTTTTTTTAGTTTTTTATGTTTATTTAGATAGTAGTCCTTTATCTGAAGAACATTTGGCAAAAAGTTTTCCCACACTGTGGATTGTCTCTTTACTCGGTTGGTGGCTTCTTTTGGTGTGCAACTTTGTTTGTTTTTTTAAAAACAAGATGAGGCTGCAATTGTTGACTCTTTTTTATATTTCTTTTTTTTTTTTTTTTTTGAGACAAGGTCTTACTTTGTAGTTCAGACTGGCCCTGAGCTCACTATGTAGCCCAGGTGAGCCTTCAACTCAGCAATCCTCCTGCTTCTGCCTCTGAGTGCTGGGATTTCAAGTGTGAGCCACCATGCCCAGCAATGTGGTATGTGGTACTGATTGCTGGTGGGCTTGAGCCACCATGACTGGCTTTGTTATATATGGTTACCAGGGATCCAACCCAGCCTTGAATTTGCAAGGCAGGCACCTGAATCACTGATCTAAATCCCCAGCCCCTTCTTGATATTTCTTTTGGGATCAGAATTTTGTTTATTAAGTTTTTGCCTACACCAGCATCTTAAAGAGTTCTACCTAATTTGTCCTCCAATAGATCTAATGTTTCTGTTTTAGATCTTTGATTCATTTCAGTTTTAGTTTAGTGTACCATGAAAGATATGAGTCTAGTTTTAAATTTGGGAATGTGGAAAGTCAGTTTTTCAAGCATTATTTAATAAAGAAGCTATCTTTTATCCGGTGAAGTTTTGGCTCCTTTGTCAAAGATAAGGTGGATGAGTATGTTTGAAGCAGTTTCTGCGTCTTCTAATCTGTTCCATTGATCCCCAGCTGTTTTCCTCACCAGTATCATGCTATTTGATAGCAATAGCTTTGTAGCATAATTTTAATTTAGGTATTGTGATACCCTCTGCCTTGCCTTTGTTGCCTAGAATTGTTTTTGCTATTCTAGGACTTTTCTGGCTCCAAATGAATCTTAAGCTTTTTTTTCTAATCCTTTGAGATATGCTATTGATATGTTGATTAGGTTGGCATTAAATCTGTGTAACAATTTTGGAAGTATAGCGATTTTTACTACTTTGGTTCTTTCTATCTAAAAGCAAGGAATATTTTTTCATTTTATCATATACTTTTTAATCTCCTTTCAGAGCACTATAGTTTTCAATGTAGAGGTGTTTTTGCTTTCTTCACTAGATTGCATCCTAAGTATTTCAATATTTGGATGTTATTGTGAAAGAGATTGTTTTTCTCTCAATTAGTTTGTTATTTGTATACAGGAATGCAATTGATTTTTGAGTGTTAACTTTGCATCCAGCTATACCACTGAATTTCGTTATCAAATCTAAAGTCTTTTGATGAAGCTTTGGGGGTCTTCTATGTAGAGTATGATGTTATCTACAAATACTGATAGCTTCTTCCTTTCCTATCCTTATTCCTTTTATTGCTTTCTTTTGTCTAATTGTTCTGCCTAGTTTTTACAGAACTAGAGTGAATAAGAGTGGTGACAGTGGACAGCCTTGTCTTGGTCCTAATTTTAGAGTGAGAGCTTTCTGGTTTTGTCCACTTATTATGATGCTGGATGTTGATTAACTTAGATGGCTTCTTATCAGATTGAGATATAGACTGCCTACACCTATATTCTGTAGGGGTTTTTATCATGAATATCTGTTGGACTTTCTGAAATGCTTTTCTTCATCTATTGAGAGGATCAAATGGATTTTGTCCCTAGCTCTGTAAATACAATATATTATATTTATTGATTTGCAAATGTTAAACTATTCCTACATCCCTTTGATGAATCCAGTTTGGTCATGATATATAACCTAGATGCAGCATGTTTGCCAGTATCTTATTAAGGATTCATTCTTCTCTGATTTTAGAATCAGAGTAATGCTTGCTTCTAGGAATGAATTTGAGAGTGTGGCTTTCCTTTCAATTTTATTAAAGAATTTGAGAAGTAGTAGCATTGGGTCTTTTCTAAATTTCTTATAGAATTCAACAGTGAACCCATCAGGGCCTGATCTTTTCTTTGTTGGTAGATTTTTAATTACTTCTTCAATTTCATTTGCTGATATTAGTTACATAGAACCTTTATGTATTCTCTATATGGTTTTGGCATTTATATATATATATATATATATATATATATATGTATAGGAATCTGTCCATTTCTACTGTAGAATACAGTTCTCAGTGTAGGTATTGATTGTTTGGATTTCTACAAGGTGTGCTGTGATTTTATCGTTTTCATTCCTAAATGTGAATTTGAGTCTTTTCTTTCCTTTTTTTGATGAGGTTGGCTAAGGATTTCTCGATGTTATTTACTCTTTTAAAGAAACCAGTTCTTGATTCATTGATTTTTGTGTGTGTATTATTTTCTTAATCTCCAATGCATTAATTTCTGCTCTGATCTTTATCATTTCCCTCCTTGAAGACCTTTGGGCTTGACTTCCTCTTCTTTTTATAGAACACAGAAGTTCAACATTGGGTTGGTTATTTGAGCTGTTTGCTTCTATTTTCCTCATATGGGTTTTTGCTTATAGGACTGCTTTCACTGCATCCCCAAACTACTGGTATTTTGTATTGTCATTATTGTTCAGTTGTAGAATCTGCTTGATTCTTCTTTAATTTCATCTGTAACCCACTGGTTGTTCAGGAGTGTGTTATTTAATTTCCACGTTATTTATTAAATTCTTCTGGTTTCTTTTGCCATTGATTTCCACATTCATGGCAATGTGTTCTGACAATACACATGGGATAATTTCAATTCCTTTGCACTCACTTTGCATGTTCAATGAGCTAGCATGTGGTCTACTCTGGAGAGTTTCACGTGCATCTGAGAAAAAATATGTATTCTGATATTGTGGGATGGAACACTCTGTAGACTTACTAAGACTGTTGTTCAAATGTTTGCTTCATTCGTTTTTTTGTCTAGTTGATTTGTGTATTTAAAACAATGATGTATTGAGGTCCCTCATTACAACTGTTAGTAATTGTATGATTTTTCATATCCATTAATATTTGTTTGACATGGTTGGATCAAATTCTATTTGGTGCACATATATTTATGATTGCTATCTTTTTTCTTGGATTGTTCTCTTTACAAGGATGCAGTTACCTTCTTTGTCTGTCTTAATCAGTCTTGGTCTGAAATCCACTTTGTCTGAAAACTGAACAGCTACTCTTGCTTTCTTTTCCAAGTTTCTGTTACCTAGAATGTTGTATTCCCTCCATTGACTTTCAGTCTATGAATTTGTTTTCTAATTAAATGTGTTTCTTTTATGCAGCACATTGTTGGATCTCACTTTTTAAATTTTTTTTAATTTTTTTTATTTTTTTAAATTTTTTTTTGAGACAGGGTCTTGCCTTGTAGTTCAGGCTGCTCTTGCGCTCACTATGTAGCCTAGATGAACCTGGAACTCACAGAAATCCTCCTGCCTCTGCCTCTTGAGTGATGGGACTACAGGCATAAGCCACCATGTGTGGCATTGTGGTATGTGGAACTGATTGCTGGTGGGCATGAGTCACCATGCCTGGCATTGTTGTATGTGGTTACTGGGGATCGAACCCAGACCCTTGCGCTTACAACGCAGGCACTGGAATTACTGAGCTAAATCCCCCACCCGGATCTTGCTCCTTGATCTATTCTGACAGTCTGTTCCTTTTGTTTGGTGAGTTAAGATCATTAGCATTGATGGTTTTAAATGATACATATTGTCTCATTTTCCTGTTGTTGGCTTCTTTCTTTCCTTTTCTATTTAATTTCTCACCTTGCATGGTGGATTCATTCATTTTGGGTTCAAGGAGTTGTAATCTTTGTTGTTTCTTTCTAGAATACTCTTCTTCAGGATACTTTTGAATGATGGTTTGGCAGTCAAGTATTTTTGTCATGGAAGTACTTCACTTTTCCATCAGTTTTGAAAGATAGTTTTGCAGTGTACATCAGTCAAGCTAGAAGGCTGTTTCCTTTTAGAGCTTAAAATACTTCATCCGAGCTCTTCTTGACTTGAGAGTTTGTGGCTCTGGTGGGATTTCTTTTATAAGTGATTTGTTTATTTTTTCTAACAGCTTTTAATATTCTCTCCTGTTAAATTTCTGGGATCTTGACTGTTGTATGCTTTGGTGCATATTCTTTTTGAATATGGCTAATTGGAAAGTTTGCATACCTCACTTATCTATATGTCAAATTCTTTTTGCATGCTTGGGAAGGTTTCTGCCATTACTTCTGTGAACATGTGTTTTTTATGTTGTTTGTGTCATATCTTGCTATTTCATTGACTCCAATCAATCTTATATTATTCCTCTTTCATCATCTAGCAGTTGTTAGTTTGCTTTTTGTAATCTCTTTCTGTTTTTAAGAAATCTTTCTTTTCATGATTACTAATCATGGTGATCAACCTTGTCTGATATTTTATTTATTTATTTATTTATTTATTTTGAGACAGGGTCTTTCTTTGTAGTTCAGGCTGGCCCTGAGCTCAGCCTCAAACTGACATCACAGCAATCCTCCTGCCTGTGCTTCCCAAGTGCTGGGATTATAGGCGTGAGCCACCACACCCGGCACTGTGGTATGTGGTACTGGTTGCTGCTGGGCGTGAGTCTCCACACCCAGTATCGTATGTGGTTACCAGGGATCAAACCCAGGTCCTTTAGCTTGCAAGACAGGTGCCATAACCACTGAGCTAAATCCTTGGCCCATTGTCTGATATATTTGACATTCTATACTCATATTAGGTCTTTCTATTTTCTGTTCTTAGAGTGGAAATATAAATATCCTGGATATCTGTTTGGACTTGTTTCATGGATTCTATTTCTTTCCTATGTTGGGTATTAATAGGATGCATCATTTTTCTAAGCTTCTCTATGTTTTTCTCTGCATCTGCTCTAGAGACACTAACCCTATCTTTCATTAGGGTCACCATCTCTGTAGTTGCCTAAGGAACTACTTCTATTTGCTTTTTCTGGATCCTAATTCATCTTTTTGTTTTGTTTTGTTTTGTTTTTTACTTCTTCTGTTACCATTTCAGAGAGTTTAGGTGGGTGGCTTTCAAATTATTCCACCTCACTGCCCCTTTGGATTTAATTTAGGTGGGTTCGAAATTTGGTGTTACATCTTGCTTAAGTTTCTTATTTTCTATTTTTTACAAAATTTGATTCCTGGGTTGATGCTTGTAAGTTCCTTATGGCAAATGGTTTTATTGCTATAAAGAACCCTAAGCAAACAATACTCTTCAGAGACATCTTTCAGGTGTAGATAGCTGTTGGATTTTGAGTCTATTGCAAGATCCTATCCCTTCAGTTTATTAGGGACGAGAAATTGCTACCTATTTGGCCTAGCCTCTAATTCTTTAACACTGGCCCATAGTATTATATGTCCCTTAGGCAATCTCAGTCTTAGCATGCTAAGAAGAACAATGGATATGAAGAATTATGTATCTCAAGTAAAACAGTATAATCAGCAATAACAATAACATCAAATGTAGCCTAGAAAAATGACAAATTGTGGTAACTATTAATTTGCCACCTTTAATTATATGAACTATATTTTGGTTATATAGTAAAATCTAAAACCAACTAGAAAATTGTGTATGGTAAATATATCCACTATATGGAAATTTTACCTTTAGTATAGAAAATTTAAAAAGCCAAGGGGGCAAAATAGAAAAATAGAAGAAGCTATTAGAAGCCACAGTGGAGAATAGAGGAAGATTATATAAAGTTTGGGAAACTTGTGAAGAAGACAGGAGAGAAAGAAAGACAAAATAAAAGCAAAAACAGAAGGAAAACAACAAAAACAGTTGAAATGATTTCACACTCATGTAAAAACCAGAACAATCAAGGTAATAAAGAAAGAAGGAAAGAAGAAAGAATATGCTACTTTGGAGTGTATCTCTGCTGTCACTGGTAGATAAAGTGAGCAGAGTCCAGATCTGTGTTGATTAATCCCAACAAGCTAGCCATAGATAAATATAAAATAGTGGAGTAATTGATAATCCCAATAAGCCTGCACCTTTAGTTTTGAAGCTTAGACTGATTTCTAGCTATGAGGTTGGAACCTGATTTGTTCAGTCTACAGCACTCTCTAAGCCTTCTGCTGGCTTCAACTTGGCTCTTTGACTTCCTGTCAACTTGAACTCAGTTCCCCCTTAGCCAGATGGAGCCAACCCACAGCTGCTTCGAGTTCCAAGCTTAGTTGTCCTGTTTACAAGATGGCGACTGTCAATTGCCTTCTCTTGGTGGACATCAGAACCCAAATAACTCACCAGCCTTTGGAGCTCACTGTGTCCACTGCTGCCTTGTGTGCTTCTCTCTGGAACCCTCTGGAGTCTGTGTAGTCACAGTGAGTCTGCAGGTTGGAGCCATCCCTCCCACACAGTGAGTCAGGGTGTAGGGAAAAATCACTCCTTGTCACCTCCTTCTTCACTCAAGTCTCTCTTTGCTTTCTCTGTGGGCTTCTGTTCTCACTTCAGATCCTTGCTGAGATGTGGGGACCAACTTCCCTCTTTTCTCTTCTTCACGTTGCTGTATTCCAGTGCCCAGATGTATCTCATACCACATAGAGGAAGAGAAAAGTGACTAAAAGATTGCTTCTCTTTAGTAAGTAAGTCAGGCACTGAAGGTAAATACTGCGTGGTTTCTCCAATATGAAAGAGTTAAAATATAAACAATTTAAAGACCAAAAGAAAAGAAATGTTAAAAACAGAGAAGCATCTGGAAGGGGATCTGGAGAAGAAGAGAGGGAAGTGGGAGAAAGAGGAAGTGGGGCATAAAAATGATCAAGATGCCATACATATATGTGCCAACTCCTCAAGCTAAATGTAATCACTAAGTATCACAAACAGACAAATATACTATTTTTAAAGAAGAATGTTCCTCTTTCAGCAGACAAAGAATAGAACAGGCTGTGAAGGAGCAATAATTTCTATCATTGTCTTCTCTGCTCAGTATAATTTCCTTCAGAGCACATATCATCTCTGAAGTTATTTTTGTTTAGTTGACATTTCTCCGTTTCCTCCAATAGAATATAGCTGCCTGAGTCTGGAATTTGTCTTTTTTAATCTACTGATGTGTGATCTAGGCATTTAGAAGAGTGGTTGGCCTGTAATAGGCCCTCCTTATCCATGTGTTCAATATTTAAATAACAAGTACTCCATTGCTTTCCTAGTCCTGCACTGTCAGTTCTGGGGAGGAAAGCTTCTCACAACATCTGGCAATGAATCTCCTCATGTTCTGTCTCACTGGGACTTCTCCAGTTGACTTGGAAATGTAAAAGACTAAGTAGATGGTAAAAGAGTTTATCAATCTCGTGTTTACTGCCATTATTATAAAAAAACTCACTTCTAGAATAAATTCCCCATAGCTTATGTATTTATGTGTTCTATCTGCTTTAGGTTTCTTCCAGTTGTGTTCCATGATAAGCCCTGGTTGTTCAATTGTGCTGCCTAAAGCCCCAGAATTGCTTTGGAGTTATTCCTGGGCTACCAGGAAAGGTGAGTGTAGAGAGATATGGGGAGATTCAGACTGTCTGTCCTTGCTGTTGACCAGAGTAGCTCTTTCATTTGTTTTACATACTGACCTTCTCTGTAAGACTTGATTTGCTATGGCATAATTCTAAACCTTAAACAAAAATGCAAGCATTATTAATTTTTGATATCATTATTTGGCTTGGAGAAATCCCAAGAGATTCTATGTAGCAACTAAGTGCCCCCAAATATATTTTAGATGTAGACATTTCCTCCCATAGTGTTTATTCTTTGTACATTAAACCCAACTTATTATGTAACACTACTCCTCATGTAAATCAACAATAATTTATCTTTACTTATCTGTACTGCAATCACACAGAAGTCATGACTAAAAGCCTTACTGATTCTAAACTCTTTCCTAGACATTAACAAATACATGCACAATGGAGGATATTATAGTATCTAGCTGGAAAGCTTTAAACTAAGAAAACAAAGTTAGGCATCAGAATGAGAGATTTTATTCATCATGATGACTGTTAGTTGGAGCACAAGCCTACACCTTTACCATTTAATCTTCATGCCTTTGTTAGAGGGTCTTGCCTGTGTCAGGAGGTTGATCTTCATTCCTTTCTCATTGCTGTGATGAAGTGCTTGAGGCTGGGTAATGTATAAAGAAAAGGGACTTATTTAAGTTATGGTTTGGAGACTGAAGGTGCAGTGTTAAGCGCTAATTAGAAGTTTGCATTTGGTCAGGTTTGCATGGAATGGTCAGCTCTGTGAGGTGCAAGCCTCACAAGAGGAGATTTTTTTCCTGTCATCCCAGCATAAAAGGATGGGAAATAAGCATGAGTTGGTCATGAGGCAGGAGTAAAGCGGGGAAGAACAGAGCCTGTGAATTATGATGTGAACTATGGTACCAAACTTTGCAAGAGAATAGATGTAATACAGGACACATAATTTATAAGTTTATTTTATAATACTCAGCCAAAATGTCAAATGCAGAGATATTTGAGAAATCTAACTGCATACCAGAAACCCAAAGAGTCCAGTCAAGTCCTGGATCCCACAATAATGTCCTTCACAAGTCTAGCTGATGATCTAAAGTACAAGGCAATGTCCTCCATGAATACGGCCAGTAGCCAAGAGCCCACCTTAATGTCTCATGTAAGTCTGTACTGAGGACAGTCCTATGGCCAATGGTGGAAGCCAGAAAATTTGCACCAGTGAGATAAAGGATTTGTGCCATCAGGCCAAGGGATCTGTACTGGATCTAGGAAGTGACACTTATGGAAAAGATCAGAGCTCTCGTGAGGAGGGTAGCAGCCATTGCCAGCAACAGTGAGGACTAAGTTCCTCCTCAGATGAGAACAGCCAAGTTCTCATCAGGTAAGGCAATCTCAGTGAACTTCTGCTAAAAAATAATAGCCATTGATCTTCCTCCCCAGTTCTCTTTTTATTCATTATCAGTAACCCTCAGGTAGGTCTTCCATACCTGGACCGCATTGATTCAGTTCAGGGTGGTCTAAGTTGACCATTAGTTAATTTGTGATGGTGGCTTAAGGGACTTTCTGAGGAGAGGCTGCCACAGCAGACACTAGAAGCCAAATTGAGTCTGTTGGGGAGGAAATGGCACAGAAGATGCTGCAGTTGTACAGAGCCAGACAGAGCCTGAGAGTCACTCTGGATGAGGCTGCAGTGACAACCAGCCTCA
The DNA here is from genome assembly GCA_004026965.1 of Petromus typicus. Taxonomy (NCBI): domain Eukaryota; kingdom Metazoa; phylum Chordata; class Mammalia; order Rodentia; family Petromuridae; genus Petromus; species Petromus typicus. Next base: position 38,316 of record PVIR01012396.1, read on the forward strand.
CATTCATGAAGGGCCACATTCATGAAGCTGGTCATGGAGGGAAGCAGATGGGACTGTGAAGGATGAGGGCTGAGTCTGGGGAGCTGGAGTGAGGGAAAAGGGAAGTGGGTGAGTGAGAAGCACATAGTAAAGCAGGTACTGGGAGGCCCAGGAGGTGGGTTTATTACCGTTCACTTACCATCCATGTCTGTGCCTGACAGAGGTGGGGTCTCTAATGAGGAGCCATAATCAAATATGGTGTCTATCTGTCTGTAGACTTCTTTAACTCTCATTTTCTGTCTTTCTCTGTCACTTTATAACTTCTGCTTTTGTTCCTTCATAAATGAAACCACAAAAATACAATTACTTCCATTTAGTCATTACTATCATAGATATAATACAGCCAAAAGAATGCAATAGTAGGCTCAGAAAAATACATGAAAAACAGTAGCACAAATGAAGCAAATACAATGTGGTTTGGTGTGATAACCAGGACAGAGAAAAATGGAGCCATGAGAACAATTCAGAGAGGGCATGTAAGGAACAGATGACTGATTGCTGTGGGCCAGATACCAGTCTAGATCCTCTTTTTGTACCTTTGACCTTGAAATGGTGCTGAAAGGCAGATTTTATGATCTGCATTTCTAAAATAAACATAGACACAGAAAAGTGGAATAGCTTGCCCAAGGTCACACAGCTCAATGGCCAACCCGGTATTCAAAGCTGGGTTTCTCTGGCTTATAGAATGTTTCATACTTCCTTTTGAAAAGAAGCTGCTTTAGTTACTTTTCTTGTTGCTGAGATAAACTACCCAGTACTCACAAGTTAAGGGAGGGATCATTTATTTAACTCAGTTTGTAGAAGTTTCAGTCTATCATTGGCTAGGCCCATGGCAAGGTGGCATGGCAAATAGACATCACAGAGTAGAAACAGTTGATGGTGGGCAGAAGGCAGCAAAGCGAACAACAACCGCAGCTCTATCTGTCTTATAACTGATCTAGGCTACTGGCCCTTAGGAGTAGCACTGACACCTTTAATCTTAGCATCCTTGATCCTAGCATTGCTCCATGAATCAATCTCTGTGGCCACTGCTGAAAAAGTCTCTCCTGAGACTACATGAGACTTTAGGGGGAAATCTAGACATAAGCCATAACAGAGGCATTGACTGTTAGGTCTCCCTTAGCCAGATCTCTTTAGCGTCACTTTCACTGATACTGATGGAAAACATTGTCATCAGTGTAGCCTTCTAGATGTACTGTTGAGAATTCTATGTGTTCTCTAGAGTCCTTTCTTGAGAACTTTGTCCTTGTTTTAATATTATAAATGGAATAATATAAATGAGTGAAAAAGGTTTTGATTAATAGCAATGTAAGTCAGACTGCCTATGTAATTTTTCTTTAATGTACAGCCTGCCTCTTCCTCCCTAGAACTGGATTTAATTTTTAGTTGTTCTATAGTTGCAGCAAGAGAACTGAAGTATGCACTGCTCTCTGTGACTCTGGCTACCTGCTTCCAGCAGAAGGGCATTTTTAGGAACTGTGAAGAAATGAGGAAGCTGCATCTCAAGTCCCCAAGTTTGGCAGGGTGAGCAGTTTTGAGCTTCTAGGAAACTGCCAAGCACTACTGAGATTTCTGTGTCTCATCCAACAAGCTGTTTACTGATGAGGACCAAGTCTTTCCATCTTGGGAAATACAAGTGATCCCTAGATGAAGTCAATACACCAAAAAACCCAGGAAGTTACTCAGAGTTTCATTTAGAAAGGCATACTTATTTTAGGAAAGCCAAACACTGACATTCTATGTGAAAGTTAACCTAATACTGATCGAGATTTGCCTGGTCCACCCTGTAGCAATGCCGTCTGGAAATGTACATGTGTCTAAGCAGTTCAGCCAAAAGTAGACTTGTGACTCTGTGGGCTCCCAAAGGCCTTGTGAGTTTGCCATCTTTATTCCTCAGAGGGTGATGGAAATTATCTTCTGCTCATATATGCTTAGGATGCATTGACTTATTTATAAACATAATAGCTGAGCACCTAGCGTGTGCTACAATCTACACAGAAACTGAGAACGTAATGCTGAGCAGAAACAAACACACTTCCTATACTCAAGAGTCTTGCATTTACCCTACATCCTCTTTCCTTTTAAATATTTTCTACCTCACAATATCAGCTGTGTATACTAGAACTCATTTACATCTTCATTTTCTCATACTAGAGAAAAATACAATATAAGGGGGAAAGAATGTGATAGCAATAATAAAAAAAAGGAAATAAAACATGTATATCACGGTGGGAGTTGCAGGGTGGGTAGAGAAAGGGGAAAAATGAGAATACAATACAATACAATACAATACAATACAATACAATACAATACAATATAATACAATACAAACTCTCAGTGTTGAATGTGGTGCTGATGTGCATTCATAATGTACCAATAAAGATTTGAATTTAAAAGAGTCTTGCAAACTAACAAAATACAAAAAGAAAGTAAAGAATAATGGAAATATATAGCATCTAATGGTGAGTGATTTCAAAAAAATGATAGGCCTTGAGAATGTAGGAGGAATGATCAAAATATGATGATTAGTTAATTTTAAAAAACTATAATATAAAAAGATGCATTGCCTTTAATCCCCTTTGAAATACTTCCCTCAGTTCAAGCACACTTCTGCAGTAGTTTTGGAAGTCCTTTTTCATGTTTAGTTGCATAAATGCCAGGGCTGTATGATGTCTTGAATCAGTTAAAATATTTGACTTCCGTGGTCATTTGACTCTGGGAATGAGCCAACAGGAAGTTACATAGTGTCAGATCCAGTGAATATGGTGGATAAGGATGCTATCTAATGGTTTTACAAGCCTGCCTTTGTTTTGGCAGCGCTATTCACCATAGTTTTTAAAAGACACTGATTAAAAGAATTCCCAGAATTGCTTCTGAAAGTGGGAGGAATGATGGAATGAGTGTGTTTGAAGCAAGGTAGAGCGTTCTGTGGGGGATTTGTGGTGATGAGTATTTTGCTATAATATTTTTAAATTAAGAATTCACTGGAGCTTCTGAGGTCAAAAGTGACCAAGGGGAGAAGAGACCAGAGCAATACCCAAGTCCGTGCCCCTGCGGTTCCGGTGGGAAGGGCACACACGGTCACTCTTTGTCCCTCTCTTGCATGACACATTTAAATCTGGGTGGAGCTGAATCACTTTTATGATGAGATTTGCCCAAATCTAATCCCCTGTGGATTATCTTTACCTGGGAAATATGTGCTTTAAGAACTTTTAATAAAAGAGCTATGCTTCTCTTCCTGTATTATGTTTCACCTGGGCTGTGAGAGGTATGACACATAAGCCAAAAGGGAATTTAACAGGAAACTTAGGTTTTGTTTAATCCAGTTTTCTTACCAACAGAAATGACACCAGAGGCTTTTGTGTTTGTACCTCTGGTTCCATGGACAACGTGCCACGCTGAGGACTCTGACGCAGTGCTGTCTGATGCAGCTTGGTGGCATTTATTGTCACATGCCCTGGCACGAAATTTCATACAACCTCATGGGCATTGTGCTGCAGCTGATACTCATTCCATCTGCAGAAAGAAAAGGAACCAGAAGAATATTTAGGGTTTGATGTAGCCTATGAGAGGGTTAGTGCATGATGCAGAGGTGGGGTGGGTAGACTGGTGCTTCAGGGGAAATCAGAGACTCTGTTCTTCAGGATCAAAATGGACAAATGCTCAGGAATGCAGAGGTTCGTGGCTGGAGCACCAGGGTATAGGGACAGTAGCCAGAGACTTGGACACTTGTCCTTACCTCTCCCTGTATTTTGAACATTTCCTATATGCTGGCAAGTTTCAGGAAGAACTATTAACTCATTGCAACCCATGTTTATCCATTTAAGTAACTTGCATTCCTGATGCTTTGATGATATTTGGGCCACTTTTTACACACAGGAGATTTCATGGGTGCATTCTGTTTGAGGCCTACCAATACAGTGCTGAGTATCCAGGTTTCTGGTAACAGAGTGTCCCGATTTAAATTTTGGCTCTACTGATTACTAGCTCAGAGCCCTGCACAAGCATCATACTCTTTTCTGCCTTCACTTTCTCGTCACACAATGGCCACAACATATGGGGTTATAGAGATGGTTAAATGCCAACCAATGAGCAAGATATATGTACAGTGCTGACAGCCTTGTAATGATGCTTGAACATGTTAGATATTGAGTTACCACAGTCTCACCCATTTGCCACAGAAAGAGAAAGTACTTGTCTGATCCTTTTCAGGCCCCTGGGGAAGATTTTAGATGAACTCACCAATGTAAAAGTTTTACCCGGCTAATTGCACACTACATTCAGGTCTCACTTTGCAGCTGTTTCTCATGGCAGGAGCTCGAGATCATGGTGGAGGAGCAAGGACAGGAGGAGCGGGGGCAGGAAAAGGAAATGCTGAGCAATCCGGAGACTTCAGAGCTGATGTAGGTTGGAGCCCATATACCTCCTTCCTAATTTCTCAACCGGGAGGCCTGCTCATTCCCAGTAACTGGAGACACTGCTTGGGACTATGAGCTGCTTTCATTGTACATCAGTTGGAGTCCAACCTGAAACCTAACTCCTCCGTATGACATTACTCACAGGTTATCAAGTAGCACCGCGTCCTGCAGCAAGAAAACATGGTTGGCTCCATGCACTGTAATAGTATGAATCTAGGGGTCAGCAAGGGTCTGGAAATGTGAAGGAACGTGTTTCTCTTTCTGAGCTATCAGGTTAAGCTCAGAAAAAAAAATCCCCAAAGGCCTAGTATTTAAAATCTGTTTTTCTTAAGGGTAAAAATTAACTTGTAATTTAAAAAAATTAGAGGGAACAGCAGTCATTTAAGACCATAAAACTGAAGATTAATAGCAACTGAAAGAACAAATCCCAAGCAGTGCTTTTCTATTTACAGCTGAGGGTACTAAGAGTTGCTTTATTGCAGTCATAACTGTTGGACAATCTTCTGCTTCCCGTCCATCCACATTCTCATATTCCTGAGAGGCATCAGAGCACAGGGCTGCCACGGCCAGATGCTAATGCCGCCCATTCTTGGAGAGGAATTCTCTCCTACATAGAGATGCTTGGAAGGGCTCACTGGGGGGGTGGAGATCTGAGTCCCAGACATATCCTAACCTTTCTCCTGCTCATGTATCTCCCTCCTCATTTCTCAGTGATTCGCAGTCATTCAGGGCTGTCTCCTGTCTTAGGCTCTCATCGCTTGCTGCTGCTTCACACAGAGCACTTGCTCTCTTTCTTTACTCTCACTGCAACTAATATCCTTGCCAACTCTTACTCCTTTAGATCAAGGTATGCTTGTCACTAGCACACTTTCCCGACACCTCCAATTCCACTTTAGTGGCCAATTGTCAGGAATCTTTTTGAGCTCACATTCAGCACCTGTCACACTGTGTCTCGTTGTGTAAGTGGAACATGCTTTGGTGTGTGTGTGTGTGTGTGTGTGTGTGTGTGTGTGTGTGTGTGTGTGTGTTTTATTGATTTTACTATATCTTATGATTACCCTAGGAAGAAGACCACTGTGTGTGTGTTTTTGTTTCCTGTTCCCTACAGGGGCTCACCCAGAGGTCATGGGTGAGAACTCTTTGTATTTGTGAACAAATCTATTGCTTTTCTGCCAAGTCTTCATCACCCAAAGAGAGCATCTATCCCAGCAGTGTCCCCTGTGTCTTCTGAGCCTCCAGCCTTCCAACTCTCTCTCTTCTTAGTTTTATCTTGGTCTCCACTTGGGGCTCAAAGTAGTTTTCAAGTGTAGAAAATAGAAACAAACAGTCAAGGAAGCACAAATACCAAGTTGTACTCTTTCTGCCATCAATGAAATTAACCAACTGAGATATATCAGGATCCTTCAGCTCTTTTCGCTTCCATATCCTACCTTCAGGGGTCTTTTAGGCTATGAGGGTCAGGGCAGAAGCTGAGGACAGCAAAGAAGCTCTAATCCTTTCTTGGCCTAAGTTAGGTTTTTTGTGGTTTTTTGCAGTTATAGATATTTTTTTCTTTTCTTCCTTTTCTTTTCGTGGTACCGCAGATTGAACTCAGGACCTTATGCTTGTGAGGCAGGTGCCAGAACCACTGAGCTAAATCCTCAGCTTTAAATCTTTTCTCTGCTGGCTCCGTGTTTTGTGGTAGGTTCCTGCTCATATTTTTTCATATCATCTTCTATTACATGTTATTAGTACCTTAGAGTCTTGATCAAATCTATCTTCTTCCTCAAAAAGGTAAGACTAATGAAATCCAAATGTTTTTATGCATACTAGTGACCAGTAATAGCTTGTAAATAAGTCCTAGTTTATTAAGAAAATCATTTGATTTGTTCCTAACTGAATCTAATTAATCAGTTCATTTCCTCTGCTCTTCCTTTGTAGCTGTGGTATCTATGGACTGACTAGTCTATAGAAAATTTAGGGTTTCTAAATTTGTTGAAGTATATAGTGGTGAGATGTAAAGCAAGATGGGAAATTACCAATCAACAAACATATTTTATTCTCTTCTTTTCCTGACA
>PVIR01012397.1:0-44815 GCA_004026965.1 Petromus typicus
TAAAAAAAAAAAAAAAAAAAAAAAAACAAGTCCAAATACTACCACGCTGAAGCTCTTCTCTTCCCTTCCCCATTCATACCTGACGAATCACTCAACCCTGTTTTATCAAGCATAGTGTGTCATAATCAATAAGCCAGACTACCTATTAGTGAGAGTTCTTCGAAGCAGAAAGCAATGCTTCTGTAACTTTACATCTCCACTGCATAGCATCAATAAATGTTTGCACAGTGAATAAATTGATCCCATACATACTCTCTAACATCTAGCCCTTTGTTTCATCACCCTTACTTTCCACTTCCTCATCACATAATAAAGAATCCTTTTAATTGACCTTGAGTTTTATTACTCCTAGTCTTTTCTAAAACAACAATTTAATAATATCAATTCCAGGGATTAAAAAAAAAACAAAGACATTAAAACATGCAAAACACACATACACACATACCCCAAACCAACAAAACCTACAGTGGCTCAGCTTTGCTATAGCAAGCCTGGACAACTGGTCAATCACTACTCATCAGCAGATCTAAAAGATGACACAGCTAGAATTTTTTTTCCTTTCACCGCCTTCTAAGATTATTCCCTAGAGAATTCAGCCAATAGGAAGGACTGTACTCTCCTCCACTCTGCTCATGGGCTCCCTTTTCAGCGATACTCATATGCAGGTATACAGTGGTGGCATATGCACACACAGAAACATATAACACACAAAGGCTGACCAAATATAGCCCCACTATGACATTTCCATGTCCCACAGAAAATGACAGGAACCTTAGATGAAGTGATAAATGCCTCTTCAAGATTTCAAAATTTTGCTCTATGGAAATTTACAATCATTAGGCAGAATTTCTGGGCCCTCCACTGAGCCCAAACCAGATTGTCTTTCACTCATGCCCTACAAGAACAACTTCTGCACTAAGCCAGTCAGTGTTCTTGCTCCCCTACCCCAAAGTCTGCATCCTTTCCTACCTCTTTCTTTTGGCATTGCTTCCCCAGATCTCACTCAATTACTAGTTTGTTAGTACCACTCTCCACCGGAGGCATTTTCCAATAATGTATTGACATCTCATTTCCTTTAACTCTCCAAGTACTTAGAATCCAAACCATGTATTTGGTATTTACCACTAGCTGTTGAACTTACAACCCTTGCAATGGAAAATTTCAGGCAAATTCCCCCAGTACTACCTCCAGTTAAATCATAAATATTGATAATCAGATGCAGTGTGAGAAATTAACTGAAAGACTAAAAAGGCTTAAAAGAAAAAAAAAAAAAGAAAGAAAGAAAGAAATGAATAGCAACAAGTGGGAAGAATACAAGCAAGAGTTTCATGAAAGTACCAGAGTTGATTTGAGTGCTTTTCCCTATTTCTCTTATATGTCATCTGCCCTCCCAGGAAGAGTTAGATCCAGTGAAAACATGAAGAGAAATTGAAAAGCCCTTATAGTTTTCAAGGACTACAACTTTCTAAAATTCAAAAGGAAGTCAATATTACTTCACTTAGCCCAGGGTTGGAAATAGGTGTGTGTCCATGAAGAGTTGAGAAAGAATTATTAGTAAGAGATAGTACAATTTGATCAAGAAATATGTTTCTGAGAGGCTTTTAAATGAATATATTTAATTAAAAGGACACACGAAACATAGTGCTAACCTGTGTTTGTTTTTTGGGAGCTGCCAAAACAGAGTATAACAGACTCGCTCACTGAATTACAGTCCTCCTATATACATAATTGTAAGTAATCCTTTTATACTTTTCACAATTCAATAGTGAGCCAAGTCCAGGAAAAATAAGGGAAGAAAGAGTCACCTAGGCTAAAATACTATTCACCTCCCATCTTAGCTTCTTTTGACAAGTAATACACCCTAATTCTTTTATGACGCTATTATCTTGCTTTTGGTAAGCATGAGTCAGCAAGTCAGGGGTGACTTTATGTGGTATGATTATTCTCAAAATTACAAACACATGTGCAAATTACCTCCTGGGTCATATGGTACACAATCATTTTATGTGTTAAATCTCTGAAACAGGGAATGGTCTGATAAATGATGACCTATTAGAACTATAAAATGTGATAGATTTCCTTTAAACCTCACTATAAGACCAAGAAGGCAGAGATCACAACTGTAGCTTAAACAACGAAAGGAACATAAGTTGTGTAACCTAATTATCTTATCTTACAAGTGAGACACACACAGACAAATCAAAATCAAACCTAGAAATCAAATCTCAGCCCATATGAAATATCGTCAGCAACAAATGTTTATACCAGCTCAGTTGGTGATAGCTAAACCTTGGAAACAACCAAAATGTCCATCAGCTGGAGAATGGATAAGGAAGATGTGGCTCTTTAACAGAATGGAGTATTCCTCTGCCATAAAACACAAGATTGAGTCATTAACTCAAATGGATGTACCTGGACATCCTCATAAGTGAAATAAATAGGTCACAGATATGTAAATGCCATATCTTTTCTCTTGTATAAGAAGATGAAGACGTAAATGAGTTCTAGTATATATAGTAGATATTGTGAAATAGAAAATATTTAAAAGAAAAGAGTGTGTAGCGGTAAATAACAAGGAGAAAAAAAATGTGATAATAATATCAGCAGGTTGGCAAAGCACTGATGAACTGACTCACGGTCACCAGAACACAAAACAAACTCAAGTAAGTTTTTTAGTTAAGGAACACTAACTAAGGAAAACAACAATGTACTAGGAAGGGCTCAAGATCAGGGACAAAATCCATTTTGCTCATTGTGATATTCTCATGGCCCCACACGGTATCTTGCAGGTAGTAAAGATTTTGAAAGGGAATCTATGAATGAGTGTCCTAAGATAAAAAATATGGATATTATATTCAAAACAAAGGCTGGCTGCTAGGGATGCAGTTACCAGGTAGAAGCAAAATACATTAATGTGGCCAGTGGACTCCCATACCAAAACTTTTTGGGATGCCTGTTAGAAACTGAGATATCAAAGTTCATTACAGAACAACCGAGTTAGGATTTCTAGGCACGGACTCAGAAATCTGGACATATAACAAGTAACTTGGGTAAGCTCATGGCCATTAAAGTTTAAGAACTAGAGTGTAGGTGATACAACCTGTATTGGAAGCAATAGAAATGAATGACAAAAATGTTGCAAATTAAAATATTAAATCTAAAGAACATAAGGATTAGAAAAACAGATAAAACCTAGATGGCAATAAAAGGAGGAGGTTAATTATAAACAACTGTAAGAACAATTTAAATATAAATGAATAAACGTTAAAGAATCAGACACTTTGAAAAGTCCTGGGATGAAGGGTTAATTCCATCAGTGAGCAAGAGGCCAGGAGTACCATATGAGACATCATTAGGATAATTAAATAATTAACACACATAGAATTAAAATTCCTCTTGGGGAAAATGATAATGAAACAAAACACCTAATGAAGTTTCAAATATCTACAGACAAAGACAAATCTACACTAAATAGGGAGAAGAGTGAAAAGTGTCTAGTTACAGTCAGCTAAACTTATAGGAAAGTCAGAGACAGCAAATTAATTCATGCTACTCAAGTCAGACATGAGAAGACAAGCTTTTAAAATTATCAAAGGGGAGAAAGACTAGGAAAAAGAAAAATGCTGCTAAAAATGGAGTAGGGTATGGAATTAATGAAGACTAAACTAGCTCAGAAACAGAACTAATTCTTTTTAATTTATCTTTGACAAGAAAAATGAAGAAGACGTATTTGTATAATTAGAGAGAATGAAGACTTTGTAAAAATAGCGACTGACAAAAAGCAGATGTGAAACACTTGACAAAACTGAACTGATAGCAATCAGGAGGCCAGGATGATGGGAAGCTGAGCCTCTCAAGAGAATTCTCTCACACACTTGCAGAGTCATTTACAATCATTATGCAAATACGGCAGAAAAATGGGGAAACAGAAGATCTGAAGTGGAAGGGTAAAATTAAATAATAAAAGATCCCATCAATCTTAAAATAGTTACAAAGAGAGTATGAAAAACTTCAGTGGAAACTAGTGACTTTTTTTTAACCTAGACAATGTGCTCCATGAGGCCAAGGACTTTTTTTTCACTTTTTAACACTGGCACAAAGTTTTAGCAAAAAATATGTCATACATGCTCTATCATGAGTAAAGGCAGGAAGTTATGAAATGAATGCCAACAAACCGTTCATTCCCGCTTAGTACACTACACCACAAGAATCTCACCATTTTTTTCCTCTTATAAATGATATAATAAGATAAAGCAAAACACTTGAAAACCTGGTAGATAATTAAATCATAACCATAATCAGAATAAAAACCTTAAGATTCTTGTAAACAGATGTGAGAAACTTTAAAAGCAAAAAAGGTACAAAGCTGGGTAAATAAAGTATTTTCAGTATTTTCTTTAAAAAGATACCCTCTAATGAATCCGGAGAACATGGAAAGTTTAAAGAGCAATTTTTAAATAAATTATAAAAAGCATTTTCATATGACTATCACATAACATAAGTCATTGATTTTCCTTACACACACAGTCTAATACAACATCATCCACAAACACTCAAATATAGTTTCATTAACTTACCTTGAGGATATAAGCAGGACATACTGGCAAATTTTCATGGACCTTTATGTTTCTAGAAGTTTGACACTAATCTCAAGTAATTACAAAGAAAAGAAAAGAAAAGTGAGGAGGCACTGCTCATTTTCTACACATTAAATTAAAATATGAAGGTAGAGGGAAACTGTATTTTGGGGTACCTTTCTGTATAAAGATTAACATGTTCTACATAGTACTCACTAATAACCATATATTGATGAAGCAAAATTGAAAACCAATGACTCATTGATAGGAAAGACACAGAATACAAATATTATCTACAAGAATGACAATAGCTCTAGACTAAAAAGAACAGAGTCAAACTGAAAATCCTATTTACAGAGCAGAGTTCATATAGACAGATGGAAGTACATGTACCAGCTACAACAGCAATAATGTGACAAAAGGAAGGTCCAAGTCATTTGTGGGTTTGACCCAGTTCATATCCAGTTTACATTTGTTTAGATACCAAGAAAAAGAAAAAACTTTAAAAAACAAGCAACTTGCTCTAACAGCATCAATCTCTTGAATCAACTGGCAAGAGTAAGTTCTACTCTCTAAAAAAAAAAAGGAAAGAAAAAAAACAGATAATTCAAGCATGCTATGTTATTCTTTCTTGTAGTAACATACAAATAATCAATAAGAGTAAATTGAAACAAAAAAAAATATTTAGTCAAATATTTCACTCAAAATGGGAAAAAACCCACCTGCTTGCAGTACAAAAGAAATATTATTTATTCAATTATCCATTCAGCACGATCCAGGTGAGATAAAACTAATGGCATGACGTATGTATCTAATCAAGATCCTTCTCAAAAATTAACCAAATAATAGAGCATTTTCCCATGTATACCACAGATGTCTGTGAAACATTCAAAACTTAAGTGGCACAAATACAGATGATAGAACTAGGAGAGCAAAATCTACAATAAAGATGTTCTGAATGCCATTGTTTATCTTGCAGGCTAAACCATTCAAAATAGTAGGAATTGAAGGATAACACAGAAAGAAGATACAGATATTACCATAAAAATTTTAATATGCTAACAAAATCCACAGTTAAGAATTCACGAATGTGACACTGTAGCAGGTTTCTCTGATCACTTCCTTTACACATAATTTTGACCACCATGGTTGTCCACCTTTGTACCTTACACCAACCACAGTGCTGAACAACTCTGAAAGCAAGATGGGCTTGTCTGAGAGAGACACAATAAATATCTATATGTGACAACCTATAGCCAAGAGCAAGGGAACAAAGGCAGAAAAATGCGAGTCTGAGGCTGGTTTAAGGTAGAGAACATGTTCATACCTCTCTAAGGAATGAAGAGAACTTAGCACACTATACTGAAGGAAACTGTGGCAAAGTTCAGTCAAAGCATCAGTCGTCTAGGTCAGAGGATGCCCTTCAATCATCAAAAGCCTGAATGTGCACAGCACATTTTGGCAAATGGATCAAAAAACAGAAATGTGTAAATTTCCATTTAAAATGTCAAAATGTATCACTTGGTGTTTAAAGGAGCGAGATTTTTGTTTTCTGGAAAATTCAGCTACACTGAGAAGTCAGGTTCAAAAACAGGATTAAACAACTGAACTGTCTAAGGCCATACCACCCTGAACACACTCGATCTTGTCTGAATAAACAGAACATTACCGATCTTATTAAAAGAAAAATATCATGCAAGAGTTAGTTACATACAATAAAGTAGTTTATTTTTTTAAGAAAAGGAATAATAGCGTAAGACAAAAACAGTATTGATAAAGCTTTAATTACAAAAACACAAAGTTCTATGAATCTATCAATGACAAAAGAATTTTGAGGTTTATGAAAAAGGCACCTCAGTTCTGTCTTGATACACAAGCCTATAAAATAGTGAAAAAGCTCAAAATATCTTTGAAACAACATGAGTGGTATACTGGATTTCTGATTTTTTTTTTCCTACACTGTATTAAAAGTTAATAAATGTTGCAGGTAATGCCTTTGCATTCCTCAATGCAGCCTCCCCTACAGCCTGGGATAAAAAGCAGATGCTATCATCATATTACAGTCTAGAATTAGCAAGAGGACTTGGTGGGGTTGTATTAATTACAGAAAGAGAAATATACCATAAATGCCAGAGGGGGGAGCTCAGAGCAAAGGGAAAGATGTGTTTATAATGGGTAAGAAAAGGAAATGCTGACAACCTTCTGAGCTTCTACACAATACCTTTTTTTCTTTTTGTTAGTATTCTTTTGAAGGATGAGTTTTAATATACTTTGAGATAAATAATTTTTTTCCTGAGGTAGAGGAAAAATAAATAAGAGTACCACTGAGGACAACCAGTTTAAACAAGGGACAGGATTCTGAAACCTCTGCTTTCAAGGAGGTCTCTGGCACCCAGCTGCCCCTCTGGAATCCGTTTTATTTACAAATGAATCTACACAGTAGGACTAGCCTCTAATAATGCTGGAGGAACAGGAAGGAATTAGCCCAATGCAATCATTAACTCCCTCTAGATGAATCGGGCTTCCTCTAGATTCCTTTATACATTTACTTCTAAGACAAGATAGAATTATAATACTTTCTTTACGTAATTAAAGATACTATATAAGTGCATTCACTGTCCTTTTTACCACTAAAGAAATGTAAATACTTTATACAACAAGGATGTAGCCACTGGCCATTATCTTCTCCTAAAAACAACTTTCAAATCTTGGCAAGCTGGAAGAAATAGTTAGAGTCTACCAGAACCCTTGCTCTTCTAGATCTAAACTGTTAGAATTTCCTTTAACCAATTGAGATTTCAATCCTAAACAGTTAGTCAGTGACCAGTAGCAGAAAAGCTAACTCTAAAACAGGTGTAGGGAAATAATAAGTCTTGATTCCATGTGAAAGCTAAAGTTTGCAAGGATTAGCACTCAAAGAAAATCTGTAAAAGAAATGAATATTACTTTACCAGCTACAGCCACAGCAATAATGAGTAAGAAACTATCCCACAACGCAGCAGCACACATTATGCACTGTTTTCTTGTTATGTGTAAGGTGGTGGTTATGTAAGATTCCTGTCAATTGTGCTCAGCTCGGCTTGGAACCAAGCTGAAGGTCAGGACCAGATCAGGTTTTCACTCCTCTCGAATTAGCAACTACTAGAAGAATGCTCTTCTAGTCACATGAACAGAAGTTCAAAGGACCAAGACCAATAGCACAAGCGGATGTCAAGCCTTGACGGAGGGTCTCTCAACAGTTCATTGGTTAAGGCAAGTCATCTGTCCAAACCCATGTCCAGTATCAGTGGGGCGAGGACCATATTCACAAATGCAAGTTGTTAAGGTTTTTGGCTTATACTTCATCTGATATCCTGCTGCTGCTAATGGAATTGCAGGGTATTCCATTTTCATTCTGTCATCTAATCTTCCCTACAAAAAGAACCAAGTTTTATATAAGCTTACCATTCATAGCACTATTAGAAAATATATATTAAACAGGAAAAAACTATAAAATTGGGATTATATTGGATTTCTAAATATAAATGGATATGATTTAGAACCTTATTAGTGTTCAAAACACTAATGAAAAATAAGGAGTAATAAATTATAGTTACAGAGTGTGGCTTAGCATACCCAGCATTTGTCAACATGGACTTCCTAAGTTGTGTATCTTCCATCAGCATCAACAATATTTTATACAATAACAGTATTCCATGGAAATAACTGGTGAGCAGCACAACCGTATAAAGATAAGAAGCAGGATAGTTCATACTAAAGTTTCCACTTGGATAATGTAAGTAACAGTGGTAGAATTAGCAGAAACTAGAAAACAGTAGAGCCTTAAAAGTAAGCAGATTTGCAGTAATAGTTAAGTTCTTACAGTAAATAACATTTTAAGATAAATTTAGAAGGCTTTAATGGACTATCCACATACATTTATGGCTTAATCTGATATTATCAGCTAAATATTACTGTAAAAAATGAGATATACAGATAGATTACAAGAAAAATCTAAAAATAATTGCATACAAATATATATTATACTATATATATATTATATATACATATATATGTATACATATATGGGTCCATATATATATATGGGTCCATACATATATACATATATATGTATACATATATTTATGTATATATAATATATATATATAAACTTACATACATGCTAAAGAAGGTCCAGTAACCCTCTGGCTTAGAGTTCACTAGCAGCTACCGAATGCCATTTCACTACCTACAAAGCTATGCCGTAAAGTACAGATTATTGTTGCCCACATTTCATAAATGAATAGAGATCCTAGAAAAGTTTTATGATTCATGCAAAATTACACAATTAGTTCCACAACCAGAATCTCAACACAAATCCTCTCCAAAAGAGCTTGTGCATTTTTTCCCGTACTTTTTAACTTACTGCAACGCTTTTATTTTCCACCTTAATGCAAAGAAGTGTTCTTTTATAATCTTCTATATCCCACTCTCAACACCACAAGGTTGGAACCAACTAGAAATAAAATTAGGACCTTATTAGACTTACAATCTTCCCTAGAACATGTCGTATAGACTTGGAAAAAATAACTACAATAAGGAATATTTTAAATCTGTTACTTTAATTGATGGCAGAAATTAATCAGCTAGTCAAAAGTCACAAAAAATTGAGAAATATCAGTACCTCAAATAAATGTCTTATGATTCTGCTTCCTGCCAGAAGTGGTGGCACAGGACTATAATGCTAACACTCAGAAGTCTGAGGTAGGAGGACTGCCACAAGTCAAGGCTAATTTAGGTAGCATAGTAAGTTCAAGGCCAGTCTGAACCACCCATAGTGGGAATCTGTCACTAAGAAAACCAAAAAAAACAAACCAACAAAAAACACTTTTAAATATCTGCCTCCTGGAATGAGTTTTAACTAAAGTAACTGAAATGAGTTTTCCATAAAACCTTACAAAATAAAGCTTTTGTCAAAAGGAAATGAATATACCCTTATACATAGTTCTTATAACGTGAATCTCAACTTCATTATGGGTCCAGTCTATAAACCTATCCTTGATGGCACACAGTGATTCAAGGTAAAATGCAAATGTCACTCCAAAAAAACAGCTTCAGTTGCAGGGCAATGCACGCTTCCTTATGCTATGCTACAATAATTGAAACATATATTACTTTTGGAGATTGAATAAGGAAGAAAGACTGATAAACTAAATTTCACAAGGGTGATTAGGAAAAAAGAATACTAGTAAAAAGCAAAATTGCATTAACACTTCTCACTTTGAGATACTTAGAGGTGAATTCTTAAGGCAAGTGACTCCCTAGGGAGGGTACAAATTTATTGTTTTCCACAATCTTATAATCTTGGAAGCTATGAAAGTTATCTGTTTATTGATGGCTAACTGTAATTTATCTTCCTTACGTAAAATACTGTTATTTAAATGTTTTTCTCTTTTTATAAATGCTGGACTCAGCAGTAAAGATGTAAATGACTCAACAAGAACAAAACACACATTAAATATCAATAAACTCTCAAAGCACAACTGTAAAACTGTCAGAAAACCCCATACTGGGTCATCAGTAGACCACCAAACTCAGAAAGGACAATGATTTCCAATGATAATGACAGTAAGAGACCAGCAAGGAAATCAAGAAGGCAGTTCCAGATAGACCTTATTCTACCAGGAAGTCTCTGTGTAGCATTTATGAAGTTATTTGACTTCTCTGGTTATCTTCTTTCTCAATATAAAACAGTTTTGAGTAGATTCATTGATTCCTAAATACTGAATACCTACTATTAATAGTGCTGATCTTGATAAAATAAATACAAGAGTGAACAACATGGACAAAGTATCTCACCTCAGAGATCTTCCATCTCAGTAGAAATGTGGATTCATTAAAAGCCCTCCAGCACTAAACCTGTGTGGCTTTCCAGAGCTTGAGACCATAACTCATTCCAGTATACATAATAGTCAAAAAGGTAGGACAGAAAAGGTCCATCTATTTTTCACCAGTCTGTCAGTTACATTTCAAATAGGAAGGAAATATACCTTTTAACTTACAAAAATTTCAAATATATATATAGAAAAATATTCATCCTAATACATAAGAAAATAAATTAACTTAGCAAAAGTAAGAAATGATATATTAAAATTGGGAGTAGATGATTTGCTAGAGAAATACTCAAAATAACATTCAGATTATGATTTCAAAGTAATTTTATACTTATTGTTTGAAGTCCAAGGCAAACACCATTAAAATTGATTAAAATCAAGTATGAAAAACCATGTTTTCATCAACTCTTTCCCTAATATTCACTGTTTCAGTACTTCACACTTATTAATCAAAATCCTCCCTACTTCCTTTCATCATTTTCCTTGCAACCCAAACTGCTAGTCACTGCACTCATTATTCACAAGGCCATCCCTCTCTAGGTTAATATTCTCCCTGCTCCTTCAGCCTTTCCAAGGCATCACCAGTTCTACATACCTTTTTCAGCCAGCTTCTGATCAGTTATGAATTACAAATGTCAGATATGCACATCATCATGACATTTAAAAGGTAGTTTTTGATAAGGAGAAAAGGGAAAAGACAAAACACAAAAAACTAAGATGAGTAATGATGTTCATTACAAACAATTTTTCCAAAATAACTTTAAGTTCTTCTATAACCTATGTCAAAAATGTATATAATAAGCACCAACAAGTGTTTGTGGAATAAACACAAAGTGAAATAAAAAGTATTTGTGTAGAAATAACTAAAGAAACCTTAAATAATGTCAAACAAATCTTCAGCCCCAACCAATAGTTTCCTGATCTATACACTGTACAAGAACAAATATCTGAATGTTTAAGTTTGTACATAACTAACTAAACCTGAATAATGTCCAGGGATTTTTTTAAAGGAACTATGGCAGGCTCCATATAATAAAATATAGTACAAAGTGATCACCTTTCATTCTGAGACTGCTTCTTCCTGATCACTCAATGGCACATGCACCAGCTGCCTGTGGCTACTACAGTGAAGAAGTTCAAGGAGAAAAGAACTCCTTAGAGTTCAGTTTGGTTGGCCTTGACCAGAAATTTAAATACAATTGAGGAATCTATAATCTGTTACATAAGACAACAGAAAAGATAGCTGCTCCTCATGTCAGACCAAGTGAATAAAACTGGAAAATTTTAAATCAGAACATTTTCTATTCTGAGCCTTAATAATCCACAGACATACAAATCACTTTCAAGTGTGATACACCAATTCTGAGAGATGCATTTTAAACTTCCATTTGGCTGGAGTACTTTTACTATGATCCTATTAGTCATAAGTTGGGAAGTTAAATACCCTATTAAATTCTTGAAAGCATCACAGGCTGAAAGCAAACACAGGTAGTTGTGTCTTTCATCATTCTCTAGATAAGAAAATTGATTCCTTCCTCAAAATCTCTCAATTGATTTTTTCTTCCTTTTAATGAGGATTAATAAAAAGTTATATAATCTCTGCACCTGGGAGCCTCAATCTTGAAAGGAGAAACCTAGAACTTTGGATCCCAGAGGATGTCCACCAGCCTTCACCCTTAACATGCAAGGACATCATGAGAACAACTGGCCATCAGCCTCCTCAACTCCAATCTCCTCCATGGCAGTCCATTCAGAGTACTGCTGAAGAAGATCCTGAAGGCAAGATATTAATTACATAATTTGCAGAGTCCCACAGTTTCATCTTCCCATGCCATCCTGTTTTGTGCCCCAACCAACATGTAACCAAGAGATGGCAAAATGAGGCTGGAAAGTAGTGCTGCATATTAACCCAAACTATACAATGTTCTGTTTTCCTTTTTGACTAGATGTCAAAATTCTGGAACTACAGAAACATTAAAGCTCAAATTCTTTTCCATTCTATTTACTGCTTTGTGAACAAGAGATGATCAATCATAGCGCTCTGCAATCCCTAACATAATAGTTTCCAAATTATCACGTCAATATGTCAGGGTTGCTAATGAAAACACATGGAGGTGAGCTAAATGCCCGAGATTCAGCACAGATGGAGCAAACCAATCAAGCAGTAACCAGCAGAGATGTGGTTCCTTCTGTGGAGGGAAGCTGGGAGTGGTTAAATCTGGCCTATAGTTATGCACAAAAACAATTACTTCCTATCCCAACTAAAATGCTCCCTAGCCTTTGAGGTATCTGATATATGATCCAAAATGATGACCCAAAAGAACTGATCATCTTGAAGGAAAAAAAAAGGCTCATTTCATTGCCTCTGCTATACCACCAGCAACAAAGGAGCACCAAGAATGACACACCAGGATGCTAAGATTCCTTGAACACTCAGCAGAGTTTAGAGACATTCATACAAAATGAATCCAATCACTCATTAGTGGAAATGGCAGAAAGCACCCCATGGATCACACTGTTAATAAAAACTACTCAGTTCCCTATTTTGCCTTTTGAGACATCTGAAGCTCATCAAGAGTCCAATATCAAAAGATGTTCATGAAAAAAGATCAAGAGCAAGTCATTCTGGATGGCTTCTAATGTTCAAGAAGAACCTCTGTATTATATATAATGACGTTAATGTTGAAGACCATTTTCTTAAGGTAGAAAAAATCTACATGCAATTAACAGTTCTTTCTTCACCATATCTTCACTGATATAGTCTTTAAAATTACCTTTGGTAAGTCAAAGATAAGATAAAATTTTTCATAATTTCAATAAAGTACTTATACAAGACAAAAAGACACCAATGTTACACAGAAAATGAGCAGAAAATTGTCCCGTGTAAATAAACTTGTCATAAACATCTAAACAGATACTATTATATTCCCATACTTCAAGAGCAACAGTTATTTGCATGTAATTAATTTGCTTATTTCTGGAGCCTCAGACAATGTAATATGCTTATCAGCTTGGTTTCTAAACAATAAGTTTTATATTTATAAGAAAATATTTGTCTTGCTCTTTCCTTGACAGATTCAGAGCCATCTGCAGGCATAAAACACAGAGCTGTGTTTGTGGCAATTATAGACATAACCTCCAACTGAGGGATGATGTCACCAACTTTACACTGCACACGGTATTGGCCAGTGTTGAATTCAGCAAACACCAGCTTATTTAACAGTGATCTGCTCTAACACAAGCATCACCACCACAGACAGAGAAATCATCTCAGGGAATGAGTTGCCAAACATATTTCCCACACCAACTTACAATGCTTCTGTTCTGTCCTTCCTACCTAATGCAGGTTAGTGGCTACTTACCTCATTTCTCTTCAAAGCTGCACTCCTTAAAAGCACCCATACCTGCAGTCCATGGAGTCATAACAGTGCCTTCCCCTCTTCTGAGCTCTGGCCCTAGAAAATATCACTACTTTGGGCTGGGGATTTGGCTCAGTGGTTCCGGCGCCTGTCTTGCAAGCGCAAGGACCCAGGTTCAATCCCTGGAAACCACATACAATGCTGGGCATGGAGACTCATGTCCAGCAGCAACCAGTACCACATACCACAGTGCCGGGCATGGTGGCTCATGCCTGTTATCCCAGCACTCGGGAGGCAGAGGCAGGAGGATTACTGGGATGTGAGTTTGAGGCTGAGCTCAGGGCCAGCCTGAACTACAAGCGAGACCCTGTCTCAAAAAAAAAAAAAATATATATATATATATATATGCGCTAAACATCCCAGCTACTAGAAACTTTGCCATTAAAGAATTCTGGTAGCCATTCGCAAAGTTATGAGTTAAAGTTAAGAAATGACCCATCTACTGACTCCCTTCCCTCTCTTTTTCTTTTCTTTTTTTTTTTTTTTAAGGTTAACTTCTTTCTGAGAGAAAAGCTACAAATCAAGCTGATAACATTTTCATCAATTATTCACTGATCATGTTCACAGTGCTAAGCTTCACATTAAATATCAATACAGCTTAAAAATAATGTTAACCTAGGGCCGAGGATTCAGTCTGTCATGCAAGCTCAAGGGTCTGGGTTTGATCCCCAGTAACCACACACAACAATGGCAGGTCTGGAGACTCACGCCCACCAGCAACCAGTACCACATAACACAGTGCCGGGGGTGATGGCTCACGCCTATAATCCCAGCACTCAGGAGACAGAGGCAGGAGGACTGCTATGAGTTTAAAGTTCGCTGGGCTCAAGGCCAGTCTGAACTACAAAGTGAGACCCTATCTCAAAAAAAAAAAAATTACCTATAAAAATTTCTGGCATATCTTTTTATGAGTAATGTATGTAGCATTTGAAATTATAGAAATAAATAATAAAATTTCATTACTTAATTCCATAGTTACTGAATACCTTTCATGTCCAAGAACAGCATAGGACCAAGGTACACAATGATGTGATATCCCACAGTTCTCACTTTCAATGAGCTTATGATATAGCAGGAAAGGAACTGAAAAAGGTCCATTTGTACACATATGCATCCACTCGCACTTTGTGAACCAATGAGCAAGCGATATGAAGGCAACAAAGAATGCTATGAGAAAACTACCTATGATTTTCCTAAGATGAGGGAGAGAATCTCTATGTGGAGCAGACTATCTTAAGCTGGTTTTACCATATTATGAAATTTCTAGAATAATTCTAGATGTAATCTCTAGAAGAATCCTCACAAAGAAAAATATTCTGCTCATTCTTAGGTTACTTCATTAATTGTATCAGCTTTTTCTCTAATGATAATTTCCAAATGAGACTAATGGTTTTCCTTTCTTCTTTATAAAATATAACCATCTCCCATGATTTCCTTAGTAAGATAAAACTTTTACAAACTTTTCTAAAATTCTAACTTGCTATTTTTTTCTATTATTAAAAGAATGAGATTCCCAGGGATTTTTAATTGCTCCATAAATTCCCTGAGGAATTTTCTAAGAATGTCCATTTCAGTCAGCTCTCTTGAAGCTGAATGTCATTCTGAACTGGGTCATTTTAAAGAACTGCATGAGCCAGTAAAACATGTAACCTACATAATCTCCATGAAAATATGGTTCTAAAATGCCCGTGCCATTTATAAGTTCAGTGGTTATCATTTAAACACCTATTTTACTATGCAATACCAACTACAGGGGAAACACAGCTCTTCTATGAAGGTACATGTTTTAATTTGAAATGCAAGGTATAACAGTAACTTTTCATTATGTAATACAAGGCACATAAATATCCTTTTTGTACCCGACACTAGCTCTCTGGAACACAGAACCTCTAAGACCATCTTTACATATACAAATGTTCAAATTATCCACAGCTAAGGGTGACTTAGTCATCTCAAGATCACTTCCTGAGCAAATGTTTAAATTTCCTTTAAAAACATTCAGATGCAGCTTCTATTTTAAGTTGTGCATATATATTTCTTATTCTCTGCATGTATTTAAATAAAGGCTGTTGCCTGCCTACTTGTAATGTTCAGAGGCACATGCAAAAGTCATGAGTTCAAAAGATGTCAAGATCCTACAGTCAGTTAGGGACAAAAAGGATCATTTATTTACCAAAAACAAAAAGAAATAAAAAAGACCTAAGAAAAACTACCAAATTGCTTCACACATGTTACACAAAGAATTTATTTCTTCTACCTAATATCATAGGTAGTCTTTTATATGCCCACTTCCCTCAATAAAATAAAATAGTTGGGTACAGAGAACATATTTTAATCATCTTAACTTCTTTAAAGTAATCTGAAAAAAATTGCTGACTACTTTGTAAATGAAAAAATAGAACTTGCCTTTAAAAATAAATTACTAGACATTAGGAGAAAAATGAATGAGTAGTTAAAGGATTTAAAATTTTTAAGTATTATATGTACTGGCTTTTGTTTCAGCTTTCTAGTTGAAAGTAACAGAAAACAACTTAAAATATCTTAAACAAAAAAGAAGGGAGTTTATCACACAGACTCAGAGTTATATATTATGTATTATATACATAATATATTTTATATATTTATTTTATATATATTTATATATTTTTATTTATATATTTATTTTATATATATTTATATATGTGTAAATATATATTTAATATATATAATATATGATATATTTATATATGTATGTGTGTGTATATATACATATATCAGAGCCAGAATTCAGAAGAGCAAGCAGGAAATGGAAAGCAGACAAGGCTGCAGAAATGAGCCCACTCTCTCTCCCCCAAATTTCCTTTTCTGCACACCTACTACCCTATCCTCTGCCAAGAGCTTCATCTGTTACCCCCCTCCCAGAAAAAGTTGACCACACTACAGCTTACTTGGTTTCTAATCTCCATATATGAGAACAACAAGGATTGAACTGTCCTCATTTCATCTGAAATTCTCAAAATGGAGCATTTATCTGTGACCAAGTTTAGGTCAATCATCTGTCCATCCTTTCTCTAATAGAGAGTACTCACATAGACAAAAATCAAGGCACATTCATGACTTTTAGGTACATACTGCTATAGGTAATGAGGGAGTAGCACTGTAAATTAAAATATTTATTACAACAATATATAATGTTTACATTTTACCATGAAGCTTAACTTCTTTAATTCATTTAGTTCCTACAACAACCCTGAAAAAGAGGAAGGACAGAGTTCACATACAAGAGAAAGGACGATAAGGATACATCAATGTTTTTGCCATGGCTGCTATGCTATTGAGGCAGGGAAAAGACCCTCAAATCCACCCCTTTCCATCAACTTGCAACACCAGCATGGAATAGTACAAGGAAGACAATTCTTTTTAAAAGAAAAAAGTCAAAGTTGGAAACTAACACTCTCAGAAAGATGTCCAATAGCACCTCAAAAGTGAAAAACACTACACTTCCTGGAACAGGGGGACACCATAAAATTCCCTGACGTGAATTTACTTTTATATTCACAAATTATTTTGTTGCTTAACAAAAGAATCTATGTGGTCAATCTAAGCTCAAAAAATGGTCTTTTCTCTCAAAAACAAACTCTTTTGATCTCCACCACCACAAATGTAATTACTTGGGAAATACAAGTGAAACTGATTCTCTCAGTTCTGTTCTGTATTTATTTCATCCCTTTAAATTTGCTTCACAATAAAACATCAGTCAGATGGTAAATTTCTTTACCATTAGTTCTCCAAATCTCTTTCTGAACTCCTTCAATGATGAATACCAACTTGAGGAACTCCAATATTTCAGACTTTTTCCTTCAATGCTTCTGTAAGCAAACCCTTAAATAGACCATGCCATCAGCTTGCTTTCTTCTTCTTCTTTGACATTTTCCCAACCACACATCAGCTCATATGGTGCTCATATCATTATTCTATAATCACCCAAAATTCTCATTACATGATTCACTGGATACCTCTTAAATTGAAACTATCTAGATATTTTCTTGAAATCACTGCTCTATTTCTACCTTCTTTAATTCTACCTACACATCCAGTGACTTGAAATAACACTGTTATTCAGAGGATATCTTCCCATTTCCTCTGCCATATACCAGACTCTTTGAATTAACTTATACAGAAAGATCACATTGAACCATTTTATGATTTCTAAACATACTCAGATTGCTTTCTCATCAACACTGAAGTTATATTCATTCTTACAATATCTTTTCCATTTTTTAAATTTTAATTTAAATTCTAAAAGCTTATCAAGTATGAGATTCTTGTCTACTCCTCTATTCTCCATTAGAATTTGTCATAAAGTAGGTGACCAGTTACAATAGTATCTTGTTCCCAAAGAATAACCACCATTATGATTCTCAATTCATCTTATATTTATCAATATTCATAGCAATTCTAAAAGTAGTAACAGATAATGACACAAATTAAAGAAAATCAGGAAGTAACACACATGCATTTACAGTCAGAAATTCTCTTAGAATCTCATGAAGAGTATGGTTCCCACCACTATTCCAAGAGTTTTAATACAATGATCTTTTTTATTCTTTTTAACACTTCACCAACTTTTGTGCATTTTTGACATTGCTTCTAGTAATTTCTGACATTATTTTCTGTGGGAGACAGGAAGAGGATGCAGCCAGAACCCTAGTGGCAAACTCCAGTCCCCCGGAGCCTACGGCAAAAGGATTAACAAGCAACAAAATTGGAACTTTGAGAAAAAGGCTGAGCCCAGCTCGACTCTTGCTACTCTGTGCAGCAACAGCCAAAGGCCAAATACTGCAGCAGCAGCAGAAGGGGGAGCAGAAAAGCCCATAACCCAAGCTCCCTGCATCTTTATTTGGTACCAAGCCTTCACACTGATAAGCCTAGCATGCATAAAACAGGGCATCCCACAATAATCCCTATAGTTGAAGATTATATAGGGCAGGGCAGACATGCTTAAATCCCAGTAAGTTCAAGTAGGTCTTAAGGCTAAAAATCCTAGTGCAGTAATCTTTATAATTCAAAATCCTGCAGGGTGGGGCAGATGTCCACAATAAACACAGTAGTTGATCCTGCCAAGCAGGGCAGACATTCGTAAATCCAAGTAGTAAATCCTAAATCCAAGGAAGTTGTCCATAGTTCCCAAGCAAGTTGTCCACAGTTCCTGACTATTTTCCATAACGGCTATCCCCTAAATCCCAGAGTATCTTAGCAGTACAAGTGAAAGTAATTCTGAGACTGTTTGCTCCAAAAGTAATGTACAGTCCTAATGAGCAAAAAGAACTGACTGACTGACACTTATGATCTAAACTATTCTTCTATTCTTTCTACATTCAAATAAGGCAAGAACAATTGTAATGTGTAACAAATTTCTGGGCACTAATGTACCAATTCTGTGTCCCTAAAATGTGTTGAGTTTGAGCTTCTACAATATTACACCCTTCTAGCTAAGTATGTTATGCACTGAGCCAATAAAGAAATGATAGATGATAGATAGATAGATAGATAGATATAGAGACAGACAGACAGACATATAGATAGATAGATAGATAGAGAGACAGATAGATAGATAGACAGATCGATCAATCTCTCCCTCATCCTAAACTTTAGAGTATGTTTGAAGACATTCCCTTCATGAAATGAAGAAAGTTGAGAAAACTGCTCTGCTTTTTCTATATAAAAAGGAGATAAAAATAGGTCTAGAAATAAAGTTATTTAGGAATTATTTTTTCAAAAAGCTATTCCTACTATGGACTTTTAGTTAAAAAAAAAAAATTTAAATGTCATCTGTTGATTAATCCCAGAAGTGTAAAATCACACAAAATGGGAAATGTATAAAGAATTCTAATGCCTCACATGCTCAATCTATAAATAAATGTAATACTCTATTTTTATAGCAAAGAAGTCAATTACAATGATTCAGTTTAAATGAGGGTAAAAACATGTGCACCCTACAGATACTGATGAAGCAGACTGCTTGAGGATTACAAGTAACAGGACACTACTGAAATAATTGATCCTGGATGTCAGGAGTACAGAGGCAAAAAGACAGTGGAAAACTGTGACAGGAAGTATTTCCGAGGTGTCTAACATTCATGGGTTCTTTCAGCTACAAATATGTAACCCACCAACCTGAAACACCAAAAATAGTAAAGGGGACAGACTATCAAAAGAAAAAAAAACAACTAGACTTACTGTATTTAATTACAAACTAGGTTCTCTTACCCTATTAATGTTCTGAGCATAAAACCTTCCAACAGCCTGAGTGTTAAAAGTGTTATCAATTACCATGTCACCAGGTCTTCCATCTTCATCTGCCTTTTCTCTTCCTCTGTCTCCAGTATATTCCAGTATTATATAGATCTAATTATTGGTAAGTTTTTTTCTATTGGACAGGAACCTATTTTACTTCAACTCTTTAGCCTGAGTTTTATTCTCTGTTAAAAGAGAATTAAAACACCACTTATCAATATGAGAACCACTCAAATCAGTTAAAGGAAATTTCCTTGTCACCACCGAATCTTTCCTTTGCAGCCCTATGAATGCATTCCTTTCACATTACGCATTCTAAAGTCTCAGCTCCAAAGCATAGAATCATCTGATCAAACAGCCCTCATCATTCATTCTGTCTAAATTCAAGTGAACCCTCAATTTTGACGTACAGTGTATTTAGTCATGTATCTTTTACTTATTTCTTCATTCATCCAAAGACTACAGAGGCTCTCTATGCCCTTTAATGCCTCATGCTGCTGCCTCACCTTCTCCAGGACTCCCCTGTTCTGCTCACAGTATAGCATGAGGACCCCGACCACACAGTCTTTCAGTTCCTTTCCCACCTCCGCATCACCCTCCACTCCCTCTCTACAATTTAATTCAGAAGTCATCTCCATTTCTTTAAAAACATATTCAATCACCCTCTCTCTCCATCCCTTTCTGAGTCTACTAGAATTATTTTTAACAACCTCTTCTCAAATATTTGGTGGGGGAAAAATATACAGGAATATTTATATTTATTGATAATGAGTTAGATACTATTAGTTATTGTTGGGAGCACTTTGTACACACTCTTGCATTTAATTTCCTTACAGTTTTCATGGCTTTCCTACATACAAAATCACTGGCTGTAAACAGAGTCCTTTTTAAATTAAGTATATTAAGTATATTATTTATGTATTGCAATGTACTGCATTTGGCAGTGGTAAAAAATTGAATAATCCATTATTCTTTCACTCAAAGTATCATAAGAGGTAGAAAGAGAAAAAAACATATATGCAAATTATAGGGAGGGAAGAGACCTTATATGAATAAAAAAGTCATTCTAAATTTCTAAATAAGAGTCATATTGCTGCTAAAAGTGCCACTTTGAAATACCAAACTGTTCACATAGATGACAGTTAAGTACTATGCCAAGTATGATGTGCAAAGTCCTTAGATCCCCATTCCCTTCAAAGTATACTCTGTTTCTCTCCTTTAATTCACTGAAAACCAGGCACATGTTTTTCCAGTCTCTATTTTTCTCACAAGCCATATATTTACTGTATACCTCCTATGATTTAAAATTTGAACTTCAATTCTAAAATCTACATTTTGTACACTATTAATGAGCAATTATAAAAGTTTTACTGTTAACATTTAACAAAAGCATATTCTCTCACTCTCTGAAACATGTAATATTGTTGTTGATAACCCTTATTACTATCTGTACTGAAATTTTTTGCATAACTTTATCTTTTATATGTCATATTTCAACTAAATGAAACCATGTGCCAAAGCATTCACTTCTAGTGCTTCTACTATGTTATTTTTCTTCTTCAGAAAACTTTGTACTCTCACTACATCTACTATTATTGTGTGTGTGTGTGTGTGTGTGTGTGTGTAGTTTAACATATACAAATGGAAAATAATACAACAACTATGTATTTATAATTGACTTATAACAAATGTTAATATTTTGTATTGATTTTCTTAAGAAATGAAATGACACAAAAATAGCCAAAGTCCCAGCCTCCCATCTTATTCCATTTTTTATCCTTGACCATACATTTATGTACTCAGACACAATACACACCAGTGTTTTTATAAATGTACAAGTGGTATGTGCATGAAAAAGCTGATCTATATGAGTAAGTGTTGGGTTTACAAATCAAAACCGAAATGAGATACTACTTTACAACTACTAGAATGTCTATACTCAGAAAAATGGACAAGTAGCAAATGTCATCAAGAATATGGAAAAATGAGAACTCACATTTGCTGCTGGTAAGAAAGTAAAGACATGCTGCCACTTTAGAAAACAATTTCGTGCTTCTAACGTACAGTCACCAGCAATCCAGTAATGGTACTCTTAGGTACACAGATAGAGAAATGAAAACTTAAGCCCACACCTTATCTTTATACAAATATTTCATTCATAGCAGCATTATTCATAATAGTAAAAAAGCAAAAACAGCTGTCTATCAAACTAATGAACAGATAAATAAAATGGGGTACATATGTACAATAGAATATTATCTGGCATAAGAAAAAATGTAGTACTAGTACATGGTACAACATGGATGAACCTTTAAGAACATCCAAATGAAAGAATTCAGTTACAAGAGTTCAAGTATATGATTTTACTGAAATACAATGTCTACAAAAGACAAATAGAGAGAGATAGAAAATAGAAAACCAACTGCCTAAAGCTAAAGAGAATGGGAGGTTTGAGACGCTGCTGTAGTAGCTAAAAGGAGCAACAGTTCTTTTTGAGTAATGCAAATGTTCTGAAACTGATTATTGTGATAGATGCACAACTTGCTAATATACTAAAAACCACTGAGGCTGGGGATTTAGCTCAGTGGTTCCGGCGCCTGTCTTACAAGCGCAAGGGCCTGGTTTGATCCTCCAGTAACCACATACCATACTGGGCCGGGAGACTCATACCACAGTGCCAGGCGTGGTGGCTCACACTTGTAATCCCAGCACTCGGGAGGCAGAGGCAGGAGGATTGCTGTATGTGAGTTTGAGGCTGAGCTCAGGGCCAGCCTGAACTAAAAAGCAAGACCCTATCTCAAAAAACCTAAAAAAAAAAAAACAAAAACAAAAAACACTGAGATGTATACTTTCAATTGGTAGAATGTGGTATAAGAGATATATGTATTCAGGGCCAAGGATATAGCTCAGTGGTTCCAGCGCCTGTCTTGCAAGTGCAAGGGCCCAGTTTGATCCCCCAGTAACCACATAACAATACTGGGCATAGAGACTCACTCCAGCAGCAATCATCACCACATACCACAGTGCCAAGCGTGATGGCTCACGCCTATAATCCCAGCACTTGGGAAGCAGAGGCAGGATTGCTGTGATGTGAGTTGGAGGCTAAGCTCAGGGCCAGCCTGAACTACAAAGAGAGACCCTGTCTCAAAAAACCTAAAAAAAAAAAAAAAAAGAGAGATAGAGAGAGATATGTATTGATACATAACTATAGAACATATGTATACTATAACTACTGTATAAACACATAAGAATGTTACATATATATTTTTGGAACTTTATTCAGTCAGTATCATGTATCTGAGATTCTTCTATTGGATACATATACAAATAGCTTTATTGCTCATTGTACAGTGGAAAAAGAGACACCATATCTGTCAATTACTCAACTTTTATTTCCATTTGAAATAAATACTGTACATATGAACGTTACATATATCTCCTTGTTTATCAATTTGTAAATTTTCTAGGCTAACGCACAAAGGCAAGAGAGCTAAATTGCAGAAGACTAGATATTTCCAGATTGCTTTCTAAAACAACAACAAAACCCATATTACATGAGAGTGCCAGTTTTTGTCTTATTCTTACTAACACTTGGGTGTTATCAAGCTTACTGGGTTTTACACCAATCAATAGGTGTAAAACTAAATCTCTCCAGGGCTTAACTTTTCATTTCCCTATTACAGATTTTAAAAATCTTTCCTAATTGACCATTACATTTTTCCTGTATGAAATACCTAGTCATACTGTCTACCTATTTTTTCTGAGACAATTTTCTTCTTATTTATTTATATAACTGTCAAATTTTGGATACTTATATTATCACTTAAAAGAACTGCAAATATATACATGTCTGTTGCACTGTCTGTCTTTTCCTTTTGTCTTTAATGTCTTTTTTATTTAAAATTTTTAGGATATTGCATTAGAAAATGTAACTATTTCACTTTGGAGCTTGTAATTTGTGTCTTAAATAATTATTCTGTATTACAATGTCATGAAAATATGGCCCTTCAGAGTTGTACAATTTGTCTGAGAAGCCCTGGTTTTTATACCACCACTCTCACCAATTCATTTAGGTTAACCCAAGAAAGGGCATGACTTGGGCAATGTAGTTCTCTGTAGCTCTGGCAGTCTCTGAAAGGAGTGACAGAGGATGTTCTAGGGATGAACACCTCTGATTTGACATGTGAATAATCCCACATTTAAAACAGATCAAAAGACTTCACTGTTCTTCAAACTAGGCCCAACCCCCAGCCCATAAGTTCTCCTGGAAAAAATAAGGTTTATAAATCTAAGTCACTATACAATATTCCAGAGCCAGCCAAAGTGGTTAAAAAAAAAATTAAGTTAAACCTAAATAAGCAAAGTCAATGTTAGTTCCTAATATATCACCAATAAAATATCAATATGATTCTACAAAAGAAGATTCAAACTGTGGATGAATAAAAAGACTTTGTACGGCAACACTTCCTGAAGAACAATGCTACTCTCTACACAGGAAACCCAAAACACTCCAGTTAAACAGATTCATAAAGAATTTTCTCTGATAACTCCTTTGGATTTAAGTATTAGGGAAAATGACAAGGAAGTTAGCTTGAAATGATCAAATTACCAGTTTCAGCATAATCCTCATTGAAGCTTATAAATCAGAAGAAAATTCAATGAGCTGAACAAAGCAAAATCACTGAACCCAACAAAAGGAAGCATGCTGAACAGGGTCTTCTGCAGATGGAGCTCTCCGCTCTGAGTTGGTGCTGAACTACAGAGTAGCAATCTAAAAAGCTGGGAATACAGTCATTCAATGAAAAATTCTGAACACTGGAACTAATTAAAATGCCCATCACCCTTCCCCCTAGAACACTGGTGTTAACCGTGGAATACAGCCCACATTTAAACCCAGAATAATGTTATCATTAAGCATGCACTGAGAATCAACATCTTCAGCACCTTTAAAAGTGGACAGCTATTGCCTAGTTTGTCATCAAACCACTGCTTTGAGAAAGGTAGCACAGTGACTGCAAAGCACTCTTGCATTACATTTTCAGAAGGAAAAAAGAAACTGCAGATTTTTTCACTTCCCTTACGCTTTCATATGACTCAAGAGATTATTTATGGAAAACTGCTCATTCTGATTGCTATTGTTTTCTAATGTCTGCTGTTTTCACCCAAATTAGACTTAATGACCAGGCCCTGTTTTAATTAACTCAGATAATATGTGATATTATGTGTTTTTTTCAGATGAACATGCAATTGTGCAATTTGAAACTTGGGCTACACAAAAAAAGTTTATGCCTGACTATATAAAAAATGAACAATAATATTAAAATACCCAAATACTTTCAAAAATAAAGTATTCTAAATCTCCACAATGACCCCCAAACAACACTTTTTATCAGGTAATGTCTACCCATAAAGTATTAGCCAAAAGAGTGCAAAAGAAAAAAATCTGCATTCTCAAAGTATTCAGAAGATTTAAAAGACCAAAAATTATGTACAATCTAGAGGCTCTTCCTAAGATTACGGTGCCACTGCAGAACAAGATAAACAAGCCCATCCATCATGAAACAACTCCTCAAAAATAAGATATCCTACAAACAAGCTCACAGGTAAGTGATTATTATTAAACAACTCTACATAAGGTTTAGGGTCCAACTACTTCCTTTCAAAGACCACACAAAAGTAAAATACATATTAGAGAAGAAAAATTTTGTAGCCCAAATAATGAGAGAGAGTGAGAGAGGAGGGGAGGGGAGGGGAGGGGAGGAGAGGAGAGGAGAGGAGAGCAGAGGAGAATGGAAGAGAAGAGAAAATTTCCCTGGTACAATGATTTTACTCAATTTTTAAAAGACATTCCCCATAAACTAGTCATATTTCATTTGACATTGCTTCAGGACTTTCCTTAAAGCCCATACTCTTTCGTAAACTTCAAGATAAGCCTCTTGTAATCTGATCATAACTTGCACCTGGAGATGTTTTCACTAGGGTATTTGACAGTAGGATTTTTGTTCAAATCACTTTCTTGAGATTGTCAGTGTGTGTGAAATATAAAGACCAAGAAATCACTATTCTTTGGCTGTTGTTAATTAAAATCTAAAAACCTTAAACCAAAAAATAATCTGTGATAAGATCTAGTTAGAATTCTGCAAGTGTAAAGATATATTAAAAGTACTGGCAGAGGTCACAAAATGTACAGGGAATGATAAATATTTTTTAAATGTATAAATGAGTAATCTTTTTATTAAACAATAAGTCTCAAATTTTCTTCAATATTACTATTAAAGACAGTATGGGAGCAGACAATTATTTTAATGTGGATTTATGATTCAAAGATATTTCAACCACTTTATATTTGGCTACTATTTTTAATAAACTAAAGTCATTTCTTTTGTATCAAAATGTGACTTTATAAACAACGTATAGATGTTGTTTTAAAAGAGAGTGAGTTTATAATAATCTATTATACATTCTTTTGCTAAATTTATTTTGACCAAAAAGATGGATATCTTTAAGAATACTGGCTATTATTTTGGATACAGTATAATGTCTGATCAAGAAATAGAGTAGATTCAACTAACCCTAAAACAACTAGTCTCTGTAACTGTGCCTCTTAACACAGACCCATTAAATGCACTACCTATCCTAAACTTTAGAAAACTAGTATTACACTAAATCTTACACAATTTTTCTATATTTATTGATGCTCATATGCAAACTTATAAACAACTAATTGTATTGCTACTTTGAAATACTATCCAAACATAATACAAAACAAAGCAGTAGACAGAATGCCTATATATGCACAGTATGAATGCATGTGTAACCACAAACAAAAAAATCATACAGGCAGTATGATTCCTCAGTCTTAAAATTCATTTATACACCTATGCAAAACCCTAATTTAACATAATTTTTTTACTAATATGATACCTCCTTCTGGCCCTCTTTGATATCTTGTATTTAAGTCCTAATAAGACTCAGCTACCTTGAAACACATGTGCCACACATTATATGATTGCTTCAGGCTGCTTGCTGCTCACAGACACAATGTCATTTCAGAAGTACACTCACTGTATAAGAGCTCAAGACAATGGGCTGTCTGAAAATATGAAAAAATAAAAAGGCAATAAGCAGGCACACCTAGGTAAACTGTAATATTATTTAACTAGCCTGACCCCTCCTAAAAAGACTCCATATATGTCTCTGTATGTTCATTCTCTATTTTTATTTGTAAAATAAATCTGAATATTATCTTAAAAATACCATGCAGATAGCTTAATAATAAAGAACAAAGAAATGCAAAAGCCTTTTAAAATGTTAACTGACAAGGACTGCATTTAAGTAATGTCTTATCATTCTGATCCTTTAATTCAACTCCCCTTCCCATCCCTGAAAAGCTAACTAACTCGGGGCTATGAAGAGAAAAATATTTCCAACACTTATCAAGTTGGCCAATAAAAATATTCTTCAGAATACCAGATCCCTGGGGTAATTAAAATATATAGAAAGGAAAGAAGGAATTAATTGAACATCCACAGCCTCCCAAATGTCTGAAGAAGGCAGTTGTTACTTATTCCACAGTAAGAAAAGTTGGGCAGAGGTCAGGATGAGGATAGCAAATAGTCGCACTTGCTGCGCTGACAGTGATTTCCAAAGGTAATAAGGAAAACATTCAAGGAAACAAAAGCAAATCAACTTCTCTGGTCATTTCTCGAAACATTTTGAAGATAAATAAATTCAGCCACTAGCACATTCTGCCCCTCATATTAAAACTCCACATGACTGCTTTGAGAAGATGGGGGAGGGGTGGCTACTATGCTGAGCTGCAGTGTGCAGCCTATGCTTTTGTTCAATTGCATTCCTCTTGTATGTAGTAATGTCCTACATAAGTAATAAATTAAAAGTGAAAGAGTAGGGCGAGGGGTGTAGCTCAGTGGAGCCACACATGCCTGGCAAGTGCGAGGTCATGAGTTCGATCACTGGCCTTATAAAAAAGTAAAGTGAAAGAGTAACCTAATATAGTTAAAATTGTCTTATTTTAGGAGTCCATAAAAATGGTATTTTCTGTTAGGAAAACAAAAACTCAATAATGTGATGATGAATCTGATCATCTATGACTGTATTTTAGCTAAACATTTACAGATTTGCTTTATTGTATAACTCTGAACAACACAGAGGCCCAGTCTATGAGTAAGAACAATGATTTATCTACATACTAACCTACTGAGAGGTTTATCTGATTTTGATTACACTTCTCTTTTTATGTAGTCACTCCACATAGCTTTGGCAAGAGAAAAATATGCATATAAATCAATCCTAACTCAGAGTACCTAAGGTTTAGAAAAGTGTTTTTATCATACTAATAAAATGCTACATATTAAAATTTACAAAGATAAATGAAAAGAATCATTTATAACAATTCAATTATCTTGTACCAGGCACATAGAGCTAGGAAACCATAGCTGGTCTCACCAGACTATTAAACATTTGGAAAACACACAGGGCAAACTGAAATGATAAGAAAACAATGTAACACTTTGGTATAGTGTGTATAGGGATTTTGATATCAGACTAATTTGAGTTCAAATCCAAGCTGTGCTACCTAATAGACATGTAATAAAATATAGAGGGAATCTGACTGCTAGTTTTTCACAGTTAAATAAAACATACATATTTTAACATGGTTGATATTACCTATTTTTTCACATTAACTCACACTGTCTTAAACCTTTACATTCAA
This sequence comes from Petromus typicus, assembly GCA_004026965.1. Classification (NCBI taxonomy): domain Eukaryota; kingdom Metazoa; phylum Chordata; class Mammalia; order Rodentia; family Petromuridae; genus Petromus; species Petromus typicus. The sequence continues at coordinate 28,880 of PVIR01012397.1, forward strand.
TCATAGATTTTATTATTTGAATTATTTTCCCTGCTTTGAATCTATTAAAGACAAAAATTACTTTGACACTTTTTAAAACACCAAAGAAGGCTTTAAGACTACTTAATGCAATAGAGGACAAAATTAGGGCTGAACTCCATATATAGCAAAGACAGTTGGGAACTTATAGTCAAGAAGCAAAGTGAGGCAAGAATGCAAGGAAGATTGCTAAGAGGAGACACATGAGGAGTTAGGAGATACTTGCCAAAGTAGTGTAGCAAGACTCACTAAAAGAAGGTCAGGGATTTTACATTAAAGGTGAAGAAAGAAAAACTTGATTAGATGTTAAAAGATATCAGTGGTGAGGTTTGAATGTCATAACAAAGTTTCTTGCTAACCTTAGATTCAACAAGGGTGGACATGAGGTCTAAGGTTAGGAATAGATCAGACAGACCTGAAAGGAAGTAAATGAAATTTGTCAAGCATAGAGTCTTTGCTAAATCTAAGAGCAGACGAGCACTGAATGCCAGCCAAGGAGCCTCCTTAATAAAGAGCATAAGGGTCACTGTACACACTTTGGAACCTTCACATTGGTGACAAGTTTCCATTCAGCTAGAGACAAATGGTTGATATTACCTATTTTTTCACATTACATATATTATGTATTACATAATAATTCTACTTTACAAGATTTTACATTGAATAAGCTAGTTATTCATTTTTATCAAGTGTTATTATCACCAGAATTGATAATTTACCTAAATGAATACTTTATGTAGAAATAGAGGGCCAGGGATTTAGCTCAGTGGTTCCGGTGCCTGTGTTGCAAGCACAAGGGCCCGGTTTGATCCCACGGTAACCACATACCATACTGGGCATGGAGACTCACGCCCAGCAGCAATCAGTACCACATACCACAGTGCCAGGTGTGGTGGCTCACGCTTGTCATCCCAGCACTCGGGAGGCAGAGGCAGTAGGACTGCTGTGATGTGAGTTTGAGGCAGAGCTCAGGGCCAGCCTGAACTACAAAGTGAGATCCTGTCTCAAAAAAAAAAAAAAAAAAAAAAAAGAAATAGACACAAAAATAATTGAAGTGAAAGGGAACTACGAGAATGGTTTTTTATTTATCTACAGGATATATGTCAATGTATTTTTTTCCTAATTTTCATCTGAGCACTTTATCCTAAATAGAAAGAGACAAAGAAGAAACAAAAATAATTTCAAAAACATTCTGGCTAAATTAAATAGCTAAATTAAAATATGCAATTCTAGGAAATATTAAATGGAAAATGACACAAAACAACAAAAACATTCAACTAGCAACATGATGGACATACATCGTTATAACAGTTTCCAGTGCTCAGAAATTACTAAGCATTTTAATAGATATTATAAATTCTCTTAAAAATTATTTTCAAACTGTGCTGTTGAAAACTTGATTTGGGTCCCATAAGAAATTTCATAGTAACCTACAGAGGCAAAATAACTTAGTATAAGAGAGTAATGCAGGACATGGAATGAAGGTCTATTATCAGTTCAAGTTTATTTTCTGTATGTGAATACAGGAAAGGCCTTTACTCTACAAGCAGTAAATCACTGCACAAGCATTAAATACCAAAAAAGACCAAAGCAAATCTGCACTTCAAAATTGTTTAAGTTATGGGTATAAATGTATTAAAATTATGGATTTTAATTATGGATATTCATATTATGTGATCTTTCAGATCACATACATCTTGTGATCCCAGCACGTAACATATTATCTAGCTCATGGTAGGCATTTAAAATTTAAAATGAGGTAGGCGGGCAAGTGAAGCAGACAGGTGGGTGGATATAGTTAACTCTAGATCATAATCCAGATGACACCTTAGAATGATACACTTTTTCCAAAAGGCAAACAAAAGTCATATTCAATAATAATCAATTTTTAGACAATTTTATCATAATCTGAAAATACCAATGTTGTACTTTTTACAATCTCCACTCTATCTCTACTCAAATATTACAGATCCTATGATTACTATTCTGATATTTTCCCTTTTCCTTCATATTTAATATGCTCATTCCCTATATATACTATATAACACAAAATTACAAGTGTCATTTTATTGACATTTGCTGTATGCACATCATTAAAACTTGACTACTAACTCAATGTTGTTTGTTTTTATATAGTCTCAAAAACATTGCAAATTCTACCATAAGCAAAATAAAATACATAAGTTTCATGGATTTTTTACACATTCAGTCCTTTTTCAGTTAATATTTCTAAAGAGCTTAGTAGTAAAATTACAATCATACACACGACTCAATTACAGCCCCCAAAAGTTCCCCTGTCAAGCCAAGAACAGGCAATAACAACTTAAGATGAAAACTGCCAAGGCAAGAAAGTACATAGGACTTTAGTGAAGTCTCTAACAGACTTACCTAACCCTCCCTATGAATCAGGGCCTGCCTTCTAGAAAACCTCACAGCAAAGCTGAGAAGTGAAAGATAAATAAGAGTTTCCCTACAGAATGACTAAAAATTTGTAAGCAAAAAGAATAGTGCCCCACAAAGGAGACTGGAGCTAACCTTCAAAACTTGCATGTTAAGGGGAGATTTGCCATTTAGAAAGAATGCCAGCTGCAATGTGAAAAGTAAATTAGTACAAGGTCAGAAGGAACAGGAGGATACAGTGACCTGGAAAGAGAAAAATAGTGCCCTGAATTAAGCGTTGGCAGTAGAGAAAAAGAAATATGATTTTCTGAGAATTGAGAAGGGGCAGAATTATTGGATTTTTGTGGTCAAAATAGGGTGATTTTGACCTGGAACATAAGAAATGATAGGTAATTATCAGAAGTTACTAAGCTAAAGAATGCAGATGGCTTGGCATTCAGCACTGAATTAAAGGGGAAGGACTCAACAAGTAATACTGGCATCATTCTAGCAGCCATCTATTATAAGCTTCATCCATTTCTACTCATACATAGAAGTCCAAAACTTAAGTTCTGAATTCAGTATGATTCCCAGTCCAGCTAAAAGTCTTTCCATGAATGAAGCAGCACTGCACTAGTTAGGGGAAACAAGTCCTGCAGAGGCAGGGGATCTTGACCATTTCCTTTCATAGGCCTTTGCCAAACAGTGCCATGATCTCTAGATGAAAAGTGGTAAAAGATGTCAATTAGCTGCTCATGTGCATTTCTTATACTCAGAAAAAAATATTAAGATGAAAAATTCTCCCCTTATGCCAAGCAAATTACCTAGGGTCTTGCTACACAAAGTGTGACATAAGCAGCACTGGCATCATCTGAGAGCTTTTGAGGAAAGCAAATTCTTTAGACCCAGCAAAGACATTCTGAAAAAAAAAGTCTACAACTGAAGATCTCCAGGTAATTTATATGCTTAGTAACACACAGGAAGCACTGAAATAGTTTATTTGTCTACAACTCATTCTCTGTGGATAAAATGTAAATGTCAGCAGTGTTGACCTCATACTTGAAAGAGTAACTCAACAACAACCTTCAAATTAAGCAACTTACAAAGCAACACACAGAGACATTTATAGCAATTAGCACTGATCAAAAAGTAATGTAGAAATTCTAGAATACGTAGGCAAACTAATAGAGCTATTTGTGGTTTATTCTTAAGTTGTTTCCAGAGGAAAAATTCATTTCCACTGCACATTTATTTGGTAGGGCAACGGATAACTTACATACTTTCAACTTATCCTCAGTTTTCTCATTTCCCCACGGGCTCTGAAAAGCCTCTAATTACAGACTAGTCTGAGACAACTATTTTATTAGGTAATTTTCTACCCACCACCTTTTGTCAGGTGAGAATGTGTTACCACACTTTTTACAGAAGACACAGTTAATGTGTTTTGGATAGTGAGTTGCCTTTAAAGGGGTAATATCTAGTTCCAAAATAAACAACACATCTATTAAAGATAATGCATTCAGAAGAATATTAAAGACCGAAGAAGCTAAATTCAAAATTTAGACAAAAACAAAGAAAGTTATGTAAAAATTACTGCATATACAACTATTTTTAGTTATTTTTTAAATCCTAAGTGAGAAATATGTAGTTAAACTGATAATTTATCCTGTAATTATTAAACAACATAAAACATACAATATAAGCGCTGTACCTGCTTTGTAGGCAAAGTCGTAAGTTCGATACCTGCTATTAAAAACAAAAACACACTATAGATATTTTGAAAGATTACAGTTCATGACAACTAAAATCAATGAGAAGTTAAATACCTGCCTGAAAAAGGAAACGAGTTGCATAACTGAAGCAATGTCTAAGCATGAAGACACACTGTGCTCATCATTCCAATTATACCAATCTTTACACCTCTAACTTATGAAAATCTTGCAAGCACTTATATTTTCAATGAGCAAATACTCAGTGACCTTCAGAGATGCCAGAAGTATGTTGTTTCCTTGTCTATGTGTTTACTTCAACAGGTGAAAAATGTACATCTAAAATATGTACTGTATAAATTTTAGTATGAATCAAAAATAGAAAATAAAGTAATGGAAGATGGGGAGATGAAAAAATCTAAGATATGCAATCCATACAAGTGAAAGGAAATCAGTAATTTTTAAAATATTGGCCTAAATTATGTCTGAATTCATGGATAGCTCTACTATGCAGTTACATCTTCTGGGATATTTAAGAATGCTTCCAACAGGAACAGGGTTATAGCTCAAAGGTAGAGTGCTTATTTAGCAACTGTGAGGCTCTAGGTTCAACCCCAACACCATAAAGCAAAAGTAAATGATTACTTTATGTGGTTTCAAAGCAATTAATTGCTTTGACACATTAAACAAAGTGTATTTTGGCTTAATTTAAATATAATAACTATAAACTGACAATGAAAACATTTCATGGATAACACTGACAAAATTTATAGAAATGCCAGGAGGACCACCTAATGCACATGAATAAAGCATTTTGGATACGTAAGTGGTATATGGATTCTAAATGATGATAATGATGATGGTTGTCTGTATTTTAACCTTTATAAATGTAATTAAGAAATAATAAGCACTTACATAGCACTTTACATTCTCTAATCAGTTTAGAGATCCTAATTAAGCCACATGCATCTCCCAAATACATGTAAATATTTCCATTTAGAGAAAACAGAAGTCAAGTCACCAAGTAAGGGTTATACTGCAAACAACTAAGGGTAATTCAATTCTCCACAGACCTTGGAAATTCTGTGACAATGTGGAATTTACTGAAATAAACAAAAGAACATAATAAAAACTCAGGTTTCTGTTCTGATCTTAACTCCCTTATAAATGTAGTTAAAAAAAAAAAAAGACCAGATTACTAAGGAAAAAGAATGTTATTAAAATGAACATATGGCTCTACTATGTGTTCTAGTCCACACTAAAAGTTTAACCTTAACTGAATAAGGCAAATGCAAAAAGTGATCACAAAATAAAAAACAAAGGATTATGTGCATTTGTACAAAGTCACTCTGTTCCTGGACGGAGTGCCTAGGAACTAAGTCACAGCCCAGTCTTACAGTAGGATGTAGTCTTACATCCCCTATCAATGCCAAAGAAAATGTGCGAGGAAGTAAATGAGAAAATGCTGATATAGTCCTATTTTGTAATGTGATTGAGTGTACATCCTTATTCCCACTTATACTGTAACTAGTGAAAATGTCATCCAACCTTAAGTATGAATATATAGTAACATCACAACTCAAAAGAAAAGACAGCTTGAACCATATGAAGTAAACCTTAACCTGAAGCTGTAGCTTATCATGGCCCCTTATGACATCAAGTACCTTAACAAAAGATGCCATGATTCTAGCTGGAGGATTTCTGATTTGAAAGGACTGTTATTATGGTTTAGATCAATTCAAGAATGTCTCCAAAGAGCCCCATGCACTCCAAGGCAGGGCTTTTGACAGGTGGACGAGGAATGAGAACACTACAGATGGCCACTATTAGGACACAAGACCTAGCTAGAGGTGAGTCTCTGGGAATATGACCCATAAAGCCATATCCCCCCCCCCCCAACAAGCTCCTCCCTTCTCGCTCTGTTTCCTGGCCTCTTAACACGAGCAGCTTTCCTCCTCCTATGAGGGCCCTCCACCATTCTTTTTCTGCCTTCAATCTGTTGATTACAGACTGTAAACAAAATAAACCTCTGCTCCTTTAACACATGTGTATCAGGTATTGCATCCTAGCAATGAAGAAAATGATTAAGATACTCATCTAGCAGTTTCTTCATTCTTTCCCCAAATTATAACAAGCAGATTCAGCATAATGCATAAGTAAGATACAATAAGGCAAAGCATACAAAGCCATATGGTTTATACAAATAATACCAATACTGTTTATTATAATAAACCATGGAGACAATATACCATAGTGGTTAAGAGTCTTAACTGATATCAGATAAAGCTGAGTTTGAGTCTCAGCCTGACCATTTAATAGAGAGCCCAACTTATTTAACCTCCTTAAGTTTCATTTTTGTCACCTATGAAAGAATAATAATAGCAGCATTACTAAAGCACAGATTAAATGATCTACTGTAAGTAAAGCACTAAACAGTGGTAATATTTAAAATTTCATTTAATCTTAGTTATAATTTTTAAGTTTTAATACTGGAGAAAATAAATTTAGAGAGAAGAGAACACTACATGAATGGAAAGTACAACTGCTCAGAGCAAAGAAAAAAAATCAATACTGAAAGATAAGTAAAATAACACATACGTCAGGTGTGGTAGCTCACACCTCTAATGCCAGCATTCGGGAGGCAGAGGCAGGAGGATTACTGTGAGTTTGAGGCTAACCTGGGCTACATAGTGAGTTCAGGGCCAGCCTGAACTACAAAGCAAACCCTGTCTCAAAAGAAAAAAAAATTACAATAACAATAATAATACATAGAGGACAGTTTTGAAAATAACAGAACAGGCAATTGAGATAAGGAAGAACCAAAATATGTTTTATAAAATATTGAGCACCTAACTGTGTAAGGAAACAGTATTAGTTTACAGATAAAATTCAAAAAAACTATCCTGAATGACCAAGAGCCAATCATTCAGCTATGGAGGTTGCAACCTTACATGGAAGGTAAGAAGACAAAATGATAAAAATAAACAAAACAAAAGGCCTAAGAAACAGGTTTAGGCCAGCTCTGAGCTAGGTTCAAGCTAGGTTAAAAGCCTTGGAATCAAGGCTTGAGATGGATAGAACCATGTCTGATGCTGTGAGCAAAAACACAAGTCAAAGAAATATTAAAGTCTACCACATAAAACACAAATAAAGTGAATTTCATAATCTTACTGTCCTAATTTTTTTGTGCATTGAGAAAGAACAATCACAAAGCTGTGAACCTACAACATTAATATGAATAGAAGTCAACTATATCTTTTTACAGAAGAAAAAGTCACTCCAGTAAGCTATTCCAGTTTGTCATGGAAACCCTTGTGGTAAAATAGATAGCACAACTCACAAGGAAATTACAGTCATCTGAGAAACCAAGACCCCAGGAGGAAGACATGAAACTTAGATCAGTGGTGGTGTCCTATAGTATGTTTGTATCTTTGGAAGCTATTAGACTTGCCATCGCTGGGCTAGATGAATAAGAGAGCACATCTAGGGTAGAACTGAGTTTCAGCTTCACATTCCACTTTGCTTTTGGTATGCAACCTTCCACTTCGTTTCCTGGGTGCCTTCCGAACTAATGTCACACTTAGTTGTTAGAGTGAGAGAAAATTGTAAGACCCTAAAATTATTCTTTTAAAAAAATCTTCCTATTCAATAGCTGAAAAGAGAATAGACTTTGCAATCAGACCAAGGTTTCAAGTCTAGTTCTGCTGCTTACAAATCATATGGGATCAGACACAATGTCATCACCTGTCCATAAGCATAAGAGCAAGCTTTCAGAAAGGTCAGATGAATTAAAGAAAGTAATGTATTTACATGCTGGCCTGGGTCACATTCATCAGTATAAGCCAGCATGTTTAAGTTTTTAGAAATAATACCAGATATTAGATATTACTACAGCCTAATATCTAATGTCATGGACATGACGCCCAATGTTTCAAGAGTTTCTTAATCAATAGATGTGTAACAGGTGACCAGAACTTGCATTTCATATATATATATATATATATATATATATATATATATATATATATGAAATGCAAGTTATATATATGCAATATATATATATAATATATTAAATACATATAAAATATATTATACACACACACACACACACACACATATATATATATATATATACACACACACAGATATAGCTAGACAGACAGATAATAAATACATAGACAGATAGATATACAGATACAGATATGTGCTTTGTTTGTTCCTGTAAGTAGAAAAATCTCACTGCCTCCAGATTCATGAAGGGCCTGGAGGTGAATTACCTCAGTGCATTCCTAATCACAGTCTGGGGTACTAGGCACTTGCTTCACTAATATTACAAACTCTTCATGCCCTATATCATCTTATTTGGCATGGATGAAGGAAGATACAGTTTAAAATCCAAAGTATAATAGACAAAAAATATGAAGATTTTCATGAGCTTTTCAGGTATTGACAGGTTTTTACTTCAAATGAAAGAGTATTTTCTATCCCTATATATATCCCTGTATATATCCCCGTAACCCCTGACTAATGATGTCAGTAGATAAATAATACCTTTCACACATGGGGAGGGTGGTGTTCACATAAGGGTGAGGGAAAATTGTTAGACTCTAATAGTAAAAACACTAAATTTTCCTAATATGAGCTCTTTAAATGTCCTTATTTTGAGGAAATTTGCATATTTTTAACTATTTTCAAATGTGATGTAAAAAGAAAAAAATATTGCTGTATATTCAGTACAATAACATGTGAAATCATTCTTATTGCCAAAAACTAGCTGAACATCTTTAAATTTGAGGGTATCAAAAGTAATTAACTACAATAAGCTAATTCAATAGTAACAATTTTAATTTCATATTTTTACAGTTTCTTTTTTCATTTTTTTTCACTTTTTAACATTGCTGTCTTTAAAAAGGACACTGACAGACACTTTTGGTAGTTTTTCTTTTATGCTAGATTATTTGTAACATTCAATTGAAGCTTGAAATTAAAATTTCTTTCTCCTACCAATTTAGTCCTTTCCCATTTGGCAAACATCTTTTTTGATTCTTGCATCTCTAATGGAGCTGAAAATTAATATGACTTTCTTGTTTAACTTTTTGACTATTCAAATGAATTATGAATTTTAGCATGGTTCTATGTAGTAGGCCAGGAGTTGTAATAAAGGCTTACATTTCTATAGCACATTAAACTCCCAGAGAACTACAGAATACTTCACAAACTATACTCAAAGGAAACATTTTCACACCACCAGTGGAGCTGCCCCTCCAGTGAGATGCATGCTCTGATTAAGTAGCATTTTCTCAAAGAACAACAAAACAGAAGTCCCCAGTGACTCTTACAAAAGACTTACCACTTAAGAATGTGATCATACACTGAAAACATGTGGACTTAATACACAGCAAATGCATTTCACTTATAGCAAGATATGACAAGAAGAAATTTCAATACAGCCACGAAAAATCAAAAACCAAAAAATTACATGTTTTTTCACCTAAAAAATGATGAATAGTCTTGGTTGGTTCTATTTTAATAACATCACTTTACCCTTCTTGATCATATATTACTCATACCCATGATGAAATAAACAGCTGTTAATGAGTGAGCATTAGGTAGTTATTCAACAGCAATACTACAACAATCTCAATTATTAGTGGTACATTCTGACATTATTTCATTCCCTTTATCCAGAAACCTTAGCTAATCTGCCTGGCCAACAGAAACACTTCATATTGAGAGTATTTAACAATAGATCAGTCTAAGAAAAAATAAGATATGCTGGTCCCAAGAACACAGCAAACATCACAGGTTTATGATTCCTGGGCTATACAATTTTTAAATCTACAAAGTTTATCACACTCAAAAAACCATTTAAAATACATCCAAAGCACCTGACCTATATGTTATTATTTTGTACTCTTTTGTCCACTGCAGAAAGCAGGGCAAATGTTGACCCATTGATTGGAATCACAGTTGATCATAAACAAGTGTTTAATTTTGTCTTGGAGCCCCTTCTTGATGATCTGCAATTTGTGAAAGAGCTGGAGTAAGCCCTCTGAAGTACACTGTGCTAAACAACTACTAACTGTTGAGAAAACCATTCTCCTTAGTGCCCAAGTTTACAATGACAGTATTTCTTCAATATCTTCCTGTCTCTGAGAAAGTTAACATTGCTTCACTTCCTCGTTAATTCCCAAACATGTCACTTCCTCTACAGAGCTACCAAACTTGCCTCATCTGAAGTCCATAAGCACTGCAGCCGCTCTGCTCGTGACTCCCACCTATCTATCTTCCCAGTGCACATGTGCCAGTGCTCACGGCAGCCTCAGATGCTTGCTGCCTTTTGAGAATTGAATAAAGAGGGATGATCAGCCCAGCTCTGTAATAAGATGCTATTTTGTGCAGCAGTCAAAAATAGCACTGGCCTTTTTCATTGGCATATCACGCTGCTAACACATATCTAATGTGCTGCCATTTATTACCCACGTGAGGCTCGCTACTTCATGCTGAGCTTTTGCCATTTACCATGTGGCTCACTTGACAGCAGTTCTCTTCCTGAGGAATCATCCAAAGTAGAAGGTGTTGTTCACATTATATTTTCAATACTTTTAGATACCTAATCGAAAGGATTCACGAACACCAGTTAGGTGAGTAAGTCTTTGACAACAATCAAAAAAATTCTTCTGGGAATCCAGAACAACTGTTTGAAAAATGATCTGCTCTTTCAGTGCTGTAAGCTTTGCCACAGAATCTTAATGAGCATTAAAAGCTGAAAATGACTTTTAACACAATTCAGCTGTAAGGAAGGACTCATAACCTTTCTTGAATATCCCAATGAACTACAGGTGAGATATGGTAGCAAACATGTCATCTTTCTACAGCTAGGCAAAAGTACTCTGGACCCTTGACTTACAAACTTCATCAGTTCCAAAGGACTACTTGTAACTCAAGTTGGTTGCAAGCTGAGATATGGATGTTTACATGAGTACATACTATAGATAACAAGAGGCAGATGAATGTTGCATTAACCTAATTAACCCAAGTGGTTTGTATGTCAGGGTCATAACTTGAAGGTCCATGGTTAAAAAAAAAAAAAAAACACATAAGGGGTTTGATGCTGTTAAACAATTTAAGATATATTCTTGAATAACATTTTCTTAAAATTCTTTCAGTTAGGAAGGGCTTTCCGTGATTACACACAATGTCTGTAGTCAACCTTTATCCAGATGTCTATACTGATATGGAAGTAAGAGAGGACCAACCAGAGAGGACAATGGGAAATTTTGCACCTTCTTCACTGATCAGTTCTCAAGTCATATTTTAGCTCAAACTGGAAACACAGGACTTATAAGGGAAATCAAGAACACAGAAACTGCAGTATTTATTCAATTTCTCAACTCCATGGTCTTTTCCTTAGAGCTGGGCTGACGTTCTTCTCTCTTGTTTGCTCTGCCTTTTCACCTCCATCCAGGCTTACTCACAAATCTATGATTTCTTCCCTCTTTAAACCTTCAGTACCTATTCCCAAAGAAGCACTAACTCTGAAAGCCACCCCTTACCCATACAACATCTGGGTCTCTGTGACAACTGTAGAGAGCTCAGTTACAATGACTCCTCACGAAAGGTACTCCTCATGAGCAGGAGGAGGCTTTGGAACCGGCGAGTGCGACACTGAATCTGCGCCAGGGATGGAATTTACTGGCCTCCAGGGCCACGCCAGAAGAGCACCCAGGGACCGGTTTAGCAGCCTGCGGTTCTGGAAAGGGTGACTGTGCCATCGAATTTGCACCGGGGTTGAAGCTAACAGGCCTCCAGGCCCAAGCCAGAAGAGCGCCCAGGGACTGAGGTTAACAGCAGGCGGCTTTAGAAACAACATCTGCGCCATCAAATCCGCACCGAGGTTGGAGCTTACGGGCCTCCTTACTGGAGATTGTGTTTGGCAGGTCAGAGTCTGACTTTCTCCACGTCAACTGCAGAAGTACATCCAGTGTCCTTGTATTGGTGAGTAGCTGGACCTGTTGGAACTTCAGCCAGTACCACTGCAGCTGCACAGGGCCTACACCCTACTAGCCTCCAGGCCGACTGCACAACAGAGCACAGAGACTCTGTGTTGGTGAGCAGGCGGGCCCACTGGAACCTCAAGCAGCAACATTGTAGCAGTGCAGGAGCCAGAGCTTTCATGCCTCTAAAGCAGACAGGAGAAGGTGTTCTGACTGTATTGATTGAGTGCCTCATATGGTGTGCCAGAATTAGGGGTTTTTCTTTAGGTCCCATTACAGACTGCAAAGAACAACCCAGGAAACACTGCTATTTTAAGGTTCCTAACTATTAGGAGGAAAGTGACTTGCAACAAACAGCTCCAGAAAACAGGGCAGGTCAGAGATGAGGAAACACTCAAAATCCCAGATACAAAGATCCTCACCTCCAGGTAACACAGGGGGAAGGGAAATAGAGAAGTTTGAAGCCCAGTCTCCAGGGCCCTCGGAAATGGTAACCAAAGCAGATTTAGTAAAATGGAAATCAGAACTGATCTCTGAGATGAAAGCAGAGATATTGGACACTGTTAACATAATGATTAATAAAGCTAAAGAGGAAATCATGGAGTTGATAGAATCCAAGATAGCAAAAGCAATGGAACGTTTTCAACACCTACAAACAGAAGTCCAGGAAATTAAGAAAGAAAATGAAAGTTTGCACAATAGAATGAATTTGGCAGAAGACTGAATTTCAGACCTAGAAGACAGGATTTTAACCAATGAACTGGAAAGGCATAATCTATGGAAAAAAAGCAAGCGATAATGAAAAGTCAATCCAACAGCTCCTAGATGATTCAAAGAAGAATAACATAGGATTGAGTGGAGTCACTGAGAAAGCAGGAGACAATGCTAAAGACATCAAAAAGCTATTCACAGAGATAATGGCAGAAAACTTCACAGAAAAAGGTCAAGAATTGGACATACAAATATATGAAGCATATAGAATGCCACATGCCCGTGACATGAAAAAAATCTACACTTAGGCATATAACCATAAAAGTCCCAGATGTCCAAAAAAAGAATGAAATACTGAAAGCAGCCAGAGAACAGAAAATAGTGACATTCCAAGTGAAGCCTGTCAGGATCACAGCAGACTTCTCAACTCAAACATTCAATGCAAGAAGAACCTGGAGTGAAGTCTTCCAAACTCTAAAGGAAAACAACTTCCAACCCAGACTGATGTATCCTGCAAAATGATCCTTCAAAACTGATGGGGAAATAAGATACTTCCATGACAAAGAACAGCTGAAAAATTTCACAAATATGAATCCTGTGCTCCAAAATATTTTAAAGAATATCTTGGAGAAAAATAAGGAAAGTTACAAATCCATGAGATCTAACCCAGTCAACCCATGTGACCAAACAAGATACTGATGGGAAAAGGGCAAAAGTAGAATAACACAGCCAAGAACAGGAAAACATGGCAGCACTAAATTTACCTATATCACTCATAACCATTAATGTCAATGGCCTGAATGCACCAATTAAGAGATACAAACTGGCAGAGTGGATCAAGAAGCAATATCCTACAATCTGCTGCATACAAGAAACACACCTAATTCAGAGAGAAACCCATGGACTGAAAGTAAAGGGACGCAAAACAATACTCCATGTGACAGGAAAGAGCAAGAAAGCAGGAGTGGTGATTTTATTTGCAGACAGAATAGACTTCAAGCCAAAACTGATAAACAGAGATAAAAATGGACACGATCTTTTAGTTCAGGGAAAAATCCAAGAGACAGAAATCACAATCTTAAATATCTATGCTCCAAATTCAAAGGCACCCAACTATATAAAGCAAACATTAACGGACTTGAAAAAACCAGACAAACTCCAATACAATAATAGTAGGGGACCTCAATACCCCACTGTCACAAAGAGACAGATCGACTGGACAAAAAGTCACTAAGGAAATCTGTGAGCTCAACCAAACTCTTCAGCAAATGGACTTAATAGATGCCTACAGAGTATTTCACACCACAAAGTCAGAATTTACATTCTTCTCTGCTGCTCATGGATCATTCTCAAAAATAGACCATGTGCTCGTTCACAGAACAGGTTTAAGCAAATATAAAGGGATTGAAGTTATCCCTTGTATACTGTTGGACCATAGTGCCCTGAAATTGGAACTGAATAGCAAAGGAAAGCCCAGGATCTTCACAAACACATGGAAACTGAACAACACTCTGCTGACCATCCAATGGGTCACAGAAGAAATTAGAGAAGAAAGTGAGCAGTTCTTACAACTAAACAATAACCCCAGTACAACTTATAGAAATTTATGGGACACATTGAAAGCAGTTCTACGAGGAAAATTCATAGCAGTGAAAGCCTACATCCAGAAAACGGAGCAAGCTCAAATAAACAATTTCATGCTGAACCTCAAGTGACTAGAAAGAGAGGAGCAAAACAAACCCAAAGCTCACAATGGGCAAGAAACTATAAGGATCAGGGCAGAAATTAATGCAATAGAGACCAAGAGAATGGTTAAAAAAATCAATGAATCAAAAAGTTGGTTCTTTGAGAGGATAATCAAAATTGATAGACCCTTAGCCAACCTCATTAAACAAAGGAAGGAAAAGATTCACATCTGTGCTATTAGGAATTAGAATGGAGAAATTACTACTGACCCACAGGAAATCCAGGATAATAAACACCTATTTTGAAAATTTATACGTCAACAAAATGGAAAATGTAGAAGAAATGGATAGATTTCTAGACACATATGAACTCCCAAAATTGAATAAAGAAGATATAGAAATGTTAAATACCCCAATAACAATCTGTGAAATTGAAAATGTAATTAAAAACTTGAAAAGAAAGATAAGTCCTGGACCTGATGGTTTTACTGCTGAATTCTATAAAACTTTTAAAGAAGAGTTAGTGCCTCTACTTCTGAAACTCTTCAATGAAATTGAAAGGGAAACAGTACTTCCAAACTCATTCCTAGAAGCAACCATTATCCTGATTCCAAAAGCAGAGAAAGACCCAACCAAAAAAGAGAACTACAGGCCAATATCTCTAATGAACATTGATGCAAAAATTCTCAATAAGATCCTGGCAAACAGGATACAGAGAAGTATCAAAAAGATTATACACCCTGACCAAGTTGGATTCATCCCAGGGATGCAAGGATAGTTCAACATACAAAAATCAATAAATGTTATACATTATATTAACAGGCTTAAGGAAAAAAACCATATGGTCATCTCAATTGATGCAGAAAAAGCGTTTGACAAAATACAACACTCATTTATGTTCAAAAACCTACAGAAGATCAGAATAGATGGTCTCTATCTCAAACTAATAAAATTTATCTACAAGAAACCATCAGCCAGCATCATACTAAATGGTCAAAAACTGAAACCTTTCACACTAAGATCAGGAACAAGACAAGGATGTCTCTCTCACCATTTCTGTTCAACATAGTTCTGGAAATATTAGCCATAGCAATAAGGCAAGAGAAAGAAGTAAAAGGAATAAAGATTGGAAAAGAAAAAGTTAAATTGTCATTATTTGCTGATGACATGATACTCTACCTAGAGGATCTTAAAAACTCAATTAAAAACCTGCTGGACCTAATCGCCAATTTTAGCCGTGTAGCTGGTTACAAGGTCAACGTTCAAAAATCAATAGCCTTCATATACACAAACAGTAGACCCACTGAGATAGAAATTGGGGAGTCAGTCCCTTTCACAATAGCATCCCAAAAAATAAAATACTTAGGAATCAATCTAACAAAGGAGGTGAAAGACCTCTACTCTGAAAACTATAGCACTCTGAAAAAGGAGATAGAA